>PNEQ01046680.1:0-29590 GCA_003012365.1 Medauroidea extradentata | reverse complement strand
CCTCCCGGAAGCCCAAGGCTGCCAACCGCTGGCAGATGATGAGGAAGAGCTGCTGCCAACTCAAACTGGTGAATTGCTGCGCGGGAGATTCAAAAGTTGGAAGTGCTCACCGGGATTGTTCGAAATGCACTATTTAATGATTTAGTCTCAACGAAATTTACAAATACCCAAAATTATACACTATGTACAGTCAGAACAAATCCTTTTCCTAAAAAATGAGAAAATTGAGATTCCGAGTGTCTTCTCTCGAGCGAATAGACCGACTTCCGTAGCATTTAACGGAAAAATAACGCAAGTGATAGTTGAAGTATAATTTTATACCAATAGGCAGACGTCTTACGATCAAAAGAACACCGCTAAACAATTAGATATGATCGACCTTTGTCCTAAAAAAAAAAAAAAAGAGAAAACTGAGCTGTCTAGTGCCTTCTCACGAGCGAATAGCCCGATTTGCATAGCGTTTAATGGAAAAAAAAAAGTAGGCATTTAGTACTAGTAAAATGCCCTTGTAAATTATTCACCAAAGAAAGAAGGAATAAGCGGATGTATTTATTCATTGTGTAGTTTTATATAACTTAACGTAAAAACATTCCCTCGACGTTGTTGAAAAAGTGTACGAGAACGTAGATACTAGTAGCATGCAGAGCGGACAGATAGCGCAACTGTACGAACGTTCACAAGATGGCAGATAGATAGCGGCACAGTAGCATATACCGAAGTTGTTCCAAAACTGCCGTTTTGTGACGTTCTTACCTAAAATCGTCGAGAATTACATGTATAAGTGATTGAAAATAATCACTTTCACAGTCAGTATATGTGGTAAAATAAACTATTAGTTCCGGGATTACGTAATACAGGACCGTCTATTTATTTTCCAAGTTCAACATACCCGAAGACAAATGTTTCTACACTTGGAAAATAGGTAGTGCTATTATCGTGCTCACTTGTGAAACCCACGTTTTACAACACGTAGTAACGCATTGTTTAAGCAAATTATGTGCCAAGTTAATTGTTTTAACTATGTACGTATGGTGTTAACGCATTAAAGAAAAATATCACGCTATTATGTATAGGGTTCGTGTGAAAAAGTAAACTCATTCGGCGCGAGACGAGAGAGAAATAAGACGTGAAACAGCCTAGAAGGAGGCTGTACTATAGTTAAACGAGCATATGCGCATGCGCTGGAACTTTGCGTCTGTAGTACGACCTCAATATAGATCCTAATACGTCGTAGTTGAAGACAGGCCGGCCGGCTTGGCACAGGCGGCGGCGCTGCCGCACGGTTTTCAAACTGTCACCGCCGCATTTTTAAACGGATTTTCGCTATTTTTGTTTTATTTTTAATATTGTGACTTACCAAGTAATAACTGCAACTCTATAATTCATATTTTAATGTCATGAATTAGATACAGTATGTTTTATTCATTGTCAACGTAATTCCTTAAATTTTTTTTGTCATATAATTTTGTTATTTTTTGAGAGTTCCTGAGATTGTATTCGTAGAATCGCTACCTTCGTTAAATCCAGGGTTCGTAAAATCGGGGGTCTAGTGTAATTTCATTCAAACAATAAGGAAACCACATCTTTAAATAATTTTTGTTTATAGCCCGAGATGTTTTATCTTCAAAACTTTCGTTAAACGCTGCTAATTTTTGTAGCAACAACAACTGCTATATAAATTTATGCCTTAATACAACTTACAGTGATTATTATAGATTACGCAGCAGAATATTTTTTTTACTAAATGGTCGTGAAATTGCACTCAGTGCGATGCAAATCGTAATTAGAAAGGCCTAGGCCGTGTCTATGGTTTACATCAAGTGCTCCATTTCGAGTGGCCTCAGTCACAAGCCATACAGCCAACAGCCACCATGTCATAGCACATGCACTAAGGAAACGGACCGGTGCAGTGCATAATTATTTATGCACTTCAAAGTAACAATTTAAATTTACGCAACACGAGAGGCGGATCAGTTAAAAAAAATGTAATGCTGCTGGACCACGTTCAGAGATGCGGTATTCAGACGAAATCTTTATGCACTTACAGAAACTATTTCGGATCCACTCGATAGAGAGTAAATCGGTCGGAAACGTCGTGCGTTGATTGGAGCAGTGTAGATAGCAGCAAGCAGATGATACGAAGGAAAACGCGCGTAAAACGTAAATAAACACTCCCGCATGTGTAAATAATAGAAAATATATTATAAGGTGGTTTGAATGCATGCTCACGGAAAATACGATGTCGGATCGTATTAGTTTTATTGAAAAAGAAGTCTGGAGCAGTTTATCAAGTAAAAATATTGCCAGAGTATGTAATTCAGGTATGGAATAAATTGTTATTACTTGTACGCAATTTTAATGCTACATAAGTATATTTATACCAGCACAAAAGGATAACGTGACCAATGCTACCCAGCAGGAATATTGCAGGTAGATTTCCATAAGCGCCTCGTGAATACAAAGTAATGAATGTCACTACGTAGAAGTAGACAACCTGGAAAACTATTTTGGCAATTTTCCAAAATCAACTAATGGAGCCAAGCACTTCAGGTCTGAATACTGGGCCACCTGCCAAAAAATACATGAGCAGTATTTGGTTATTTTTTTACTAAAAGTGTCAGCGGTAACAAAGTAACATGCAAAACATGCAAGAAAATACTAAAAATTCCAACAGGTACTTCATAAATTAACTAAAAAAAGATATGATTTTAGGGTCTGTAAAGTTTTATAAAACCAACTGAATTTTTTTGGGATTTTGTGATTCTTTTAGGTACCACTACAACCCTACAGAATTATCTGAAACAACATCCTGAGCAATTACGTAAAATAATTCCACCAAAAACATTTTTTTTTGCAAATCACTACAAAACTCTCATTTTTACGCAACTTATAATTAGCCTTCAAGGTAAGTTCCTAACAGTGTAAATTATTTTGCATTGTATATTTGTTAAAAAATTAAATTTACTTGATATTCGATATTCAATTCGAATTCGTGAATATTTCAACATATTCGCTTCGAAATGAAATTTTCATATTCGCCCACCCCTACACAGCTGCACGTTCAACGATGTACAATTTATTTCTCAAATCCACAGTATTTGCAGTGTCGGAGAGTTGTGGTTAGATGTGCCAAGTGTGATTGAATTACCTAATTTGCACACTGTAAGAATTTTTCGTGCAGTTATGGAACTGTGAAAGAGAATTTAAAAGCTGTGTTACCAGAAACCGTGAAGTAGGGGCTTATCTATTGGTGTATTAAAATCGGTAAAGATTGTAAACTTCCAGAAACCAAAACTACCAATACTAGGTTTGTTTAGATTTGTATGAATATTAAAATTATGAACAGTATTTATGATGGCACAACAAAGTAAGCCTACTGTAAAATACGTTCAGTAATTTCCCTGTTTTTGTTTTCTTTAAAATAGCTATGTAATTTAAGCTATGAACACAACATATGAATAGTAGTCAAAATTTTAGCTAATTTTATTAATTATTCAGCATGTTCTAAATTTATTTTGCATACAACATTTTGACATGTTCACAGTTTAGTATTTTATTTTAAAAATAGCCAAAGTGTTTTAGGCAGATGGCATTTACATATACACAACACGTGGAATGCCACGACTAGTTTACGCACAACTTTACTAATTTTGAAAATTGTACTATTTCTGAATCCTTGAGGTTGGCAGCTATGATACTGTATGTTGCGTTCCCCCTCTATGATCTCGAGCCTTCTGCGTCCCAAATAATTATCTGTGCATCTGATGACCACGCCATAGGTAACAATGGGAGACATCAGAGCTGCCCAAGTCAACCACTAGTACTATTCTCGACACCAAACAATTTTTTATTTGTAATAAATTTCCTTTCCTGTCCTTCTTGACTCTGGCAGTGTGGAGTACTAGAAATTAAATGGTCTCGAGTGACTGGGAAAACAAAATGTGGACTCAGTATCACTCGCAATACCGTAACTACCCCTGTAAAAAAATATTATTTCTTACTCATCAACTTCATGTAGTAACTAGGGTCCACTAAAAATGATGACCAGCAAAATTCACGAAATTTGGCGTAACTGTAAGTTTTCCACGGATTTCTGCATAACTTCATTAAAAGCAATGTTTCACGTGAATTCAGATGCCTTAGGGGATGTTTTGTCACAAATCAATTGAGGCACAATCATCGAAATGTGCAAGTTTTCCTTTCCAATATTTCTGGATTTCTTTAATTATCATTTTGCTGTAATTATATTAGTCCATGCGTGCAGTTTTAATAGATTTTAATCTTTTTCACTAATATTTAAGGGGTTTAAATAATGGATAGACTGAAAAAAATTTATATTTCACGCATTCGACCACATAAGCAACCAAATATTTACATTTTATGGATTTTGGCCTTAGATACAGACCTGCCATCTTTCAAAGATGAAAAATTAGGAGAATTTTTTTAAACTATGAAACTGGTTTTTTATACCTATTTCATTTTTATGACATATTAGGAACGACATTTAACGACTAATTTACTGTGATTCCTTTGAGAAATATAGATTTAGAGTAAATTACTTACCAAATGTCTATTTAGTTTTTCTTCATTGTTGTTGTTGCAGATTTAGCTCTGTCTAGGAATGGGGTGTTAAACTTCTGCTCGAAACAATTTCCCTGTTGTGTGGACTTTATATTTAACAGTTTTTCCAATGTCTCGTCACTAAGTGATGCCCTAAACTGAGTCTTTGTTTTTGTGACCTGACTGAAAACGCGCTCACATTCTGCGTTGCTGTGTGGGAGGGTCAAAATTGCAAGCATAACAGTAGCCAGTTTATCATACTTAAGAATCCCATCTGCAGCTGACATTCTACCAACTAAAGACCACTTGACATCCATTCTTTCCTCTTTTACAATTTCTTGGGGTATGTCTTCAAACTGAAACATACAGAACTGTGACTGCAATTCATCTACCTCTTTGTCAAAGTCTTTTGCATCAACATTCAAAATTCTTGGGAACTTATCAAGAAAGAACTTAATGTTAGAAAATGATGCACTACTAATAGATGAAATTTCTGCTACTTCAGCATTAATGAGAACCTCATTCTTCAGTGGGAATTTATGCACTATATAATCACACACTGTGGAAAAATACTTCCTTATTGAGGTAAAAAATATCACTTTTTCTTCTTGCTTAAATGTTTCTACAACTTTAGTAGTGACATTACCTATTACTATTTCAGTGTCATCCTTCTGATTAACTTTGCTGTGATATTCAAGTTCTAAAACTGAAGATGCAGATTTCACAACAGCAGGCTTAACAAATTTTGATAACAATGTTTTGCAGCATACTAAGTAATACTGACCTGAGTACATGGATTTGGGGTGTACTTGACTGAAGGTTTACATTTGGTTTTTCAAATGCTGGTAAAACATTTGAAAGAAAAAGGCAGAAAGCCCTGTTCAAATCTGAAGACAAAAACATAAATAGCCTTTCTTCACGAGACAGACATGAATTTCCTGAAGTGTCCTCATGCTTTGATTTCTTCACATTGCTTGTGCACGTGGTCTGTGATTCTGGGCACCTTTTCTTGCCTGAGGAATTTGTTGGCTTGCTTTTGTCACATTTGTCTGAACCAACAGAAGAACCTGAAACTTTGCTAGTGTCAAGATTCTGGCTAAGTTTGGGAATTCTGTAAGATTGCAAACTAACATCAGGCCCCTTATCACAGTTGACCACACTTTTAAACAGGCTAGTTAAAGGGGCCCATTGCTGCAAAACTCTAGTTAAACACTTGCCAAGGGAAAGCCACCGTGTACAAACGTGTTTCAGAATTTTTCTGATTTCAGTGTTATGCAGTTCTTGAAATTGAATCAATTTTTCTTTTCTTTTAGCACTCTTCTCTAGGTAAAAATAGATGTCAATCAAGTACTCATCCACAGTGACAGGAAGGCATGCTGCACCCTTCTCAGCTGCTAAATTAATTAGGTGGCATGGGCACCCTACCACAATCAAATTTTCAATTTCCCTCTTTAGCACACCAGCCACACCATTTTTTAGGCCGACCATAACTGGTGCATTATCCGCACTAAGAGCCATGCAATTGGACAAGGGAATTCCGCACGACTTAAGATTGGTAAGCAAAAGTGTGCCGATGTTCAAACCAGTGGCGTCGCCGAGTAAAGCGGGAACTGAAAGCAAACAACTTTCTATTTTCAAGGTTTCGGGATTATAGAGCATCACCACAATCGGATACAGCTTTGAATCACTTTGGTTGCTGCCATCAGTAGAAACAGAAAACGGAGTATTCTGCAAGGCAGTCACTATCTTAAATTCTTTTTCCCTATTTCCCATTTCACTAACAATTGATGCGGTTTTTGTCCTTGCACAACCGTATTTCTTTGCTATGTGGCTGTCTGGGAACATCTGCCTAAACAACGGACCTGCGTGGTCGGCACACGTGAGCGGCAGGTTATGTTCTACAATAAATGCAGTGAACAAACATTCTCCACGTGTTACATTTTCGTTGTCTCTGTTAACACAAAAATCCAATTTACGGTTTTTTTCCACGCACTCGGCACTGTCTTTATGTTTTTTAGTGTTCACGTGTTTCACAACATCACACTTCCCACCATGGGATACTGAAAAATCGCACCTACACAACTTGCAAAATGCAAACGTCGCACCTTTTCTCGGCTCTACTATTGAAGGAAATTCATACGAATATGCACTTTTGAATACAGCATCGTATTTCTTTGACATCTTTCCGAAAGACCAAGCACGTTTATTTTAATCAAAACATCCAACAAACAAATCGGCCATTTTCGACCACACCACGACTGTCGACTATTTACGAGTTTTCGACCACGTAAGGAGATACTTTTGAACAAGTTACGATAGCCACACGGTCTATATATATTGATTACATCAATACTCGCGCCAAAATCGTCTTACATATCGACCAACCGCAAAACACAATTTAAATATTTTTTTAAAGAGTGTCCTAATGAAAAATCGGGTGATTATCACACAAAAGCGGGAAAGCATGAGATAACCTCAAAAATCGGGAGTCTCCCGCCTAAATCGGGAGGGTTGGTAGGTCTGTAGATACATTCACGCAGATATAAAGATTTTGGCCATAGATACATTCAAGCAGATATAAATTAACACCTCGTTAATTCAAACTCCATTAATTCGAAATGCCATATTATTTGAAGCCATCATTTGGTCCCAAACATAAGGATAAGATTTTACATGCTTTGGAGATTGGTTAGGTCGAAATATGGTTAATTTGTAATTCGAATCATTTTTCTGACCCAGACAGCAGTCAAGTCCTAATAATTTTGAAGTTATTTTGATAAACAAGTCGGTAAATTTTACGGAATATAAGCCTCAAGTAGCACTGTGTAGATATTTACAGCCCTGAATTTGTTCGTTATCGCTCCTGCCAATGTCACGTCAACCTTGAGTCTTAACTGTCTGCGTAACCACTGTGCTAGAGTTCAAGTATGAGTGTGTGTGCATGCCTACTTATCTGAAGAAAGTTGATCAGTACAGTGGAGGGTAGAAGCAGCACAGCACATGCCAACTGGTGATGGTACGGGAAAGGGAAAATGGAAAGGGCTTGAAGAGAGAGGGGAAAGTGGGAGGAAGCAAAGATTTGAGAAAGAAAGAGTAGCAGTTATGTAAGGACACACACAGCCATTCTTCTCACGTGTCCTAGGGGAATGGGAGAGGTAATGACTGGCAGCTGCTTCCTGTTTTGTCGTGACAGGGTGGGAGATATACACACTTAGCATAGGCCACGATAAATCAGGATATGAAGAAGAAAGAACAGTGGGAGGAAGGAGAAAGGCAGGCTGGTGAAGTGTGAGACCACGTCCGACAAATGATTCCCATAACAAAGCCAGTTGGTAATCTTGTCAACTTAGTCGTTACATATTATGCCTTTCGTTCATAATTCTAATGATATTATTCCAAGCTTACATGCTCACGTGGAAAGAACATGTTTCAGGCCATCACGGGCGATGCTGGGTAACACAAAGAATTTATTGAATTGTGCCACCAGCACGTCTACAGTCACAAAACACGTGTGAGTTAATTTTTAGGACCTCACCTTATCTTAAATATTAGTGTAATGTTATGCTACAAGTGCCTTTCTTATCTCTCACCTTCTCTCTCTCACGCATGATTCACCAACAGCTAGGATGCCAGCCAGTACACACATACAACACCATGAAATGCTGCAGAGTATCTACCAGCATATAAAACACTATTGTTAAATATTTTTTGTCCTTGAAATTGATAATATGCATTAGTAAATTTTTATTTTAAGGTATAATTAAAAAAAGTTGTAATTTTGGATGTCTATTCACATATTTTATTCTCCCCGCAATGTGTGTGTTTTTCTAGCTGTAATAAAAGTGAAGCATTTGTTTATGTTATTCAAGTGATGTGTCGTAGATTTAGTTTGAGTTTATAATTGCGTACGAAATAGGAAACTCTCCCGCAGTCATATCTAGTGCTATACAGGGTGGTCCTGAACTACAGGTACAAACGCAGGGAG
The DNA here is from genome assembly GCA_003012365.1 of Medauroidea extradentata. Taxonomy (NCBI): domain Eukaryota; kingdom Metazoa; phylum Arthropoda; class Insecta; order Phasmatodea; family Phasmatidae; genus Medauroidea; species Medauroidea extradentata. The sequence goes on along the minus strand of PNEQ01046680.1, from coordinate 21,045 downwards.
GTGATTCCTCATAGAAAATAAAGTAGGAAACATGCAGGACACTTTGTACCTAAGTGTAATATTGTGGGAGTAATGCGTCGCAGAATATCGAATTTGAAAACCGTATTTATTTTAAATATCGGAAACAGAACTATGTAAAACGACAATACTCTGAACATTGATTTGTGTTATAATAGTCTTCAAACCCACATCAAATGCTGGTTGATACCTTCAGCCATTACTAAAAGAACAGGGGTGGCCACCCTCTAAGTGGACTAAACGTTGTGCCATCGGGATAGTGGAACATTTGACGATGTTTTATTGATTACTGAGAGCTTTGTAATAAAAATGGTCCTCTTATTGCAACTGTCTAGGGCTCATAGTTTTCGTGAAAAATGCACGCGAAGCTTTGGCTGAAGCGATAGAGTACCAGGAGAACATAGGCAATACTGCGTACATTGTGTTTGGAAGTGCTCAATTGCTTTATACAAAATGGGTTGGAAAACATTACATACGAAAAATATCGTACAGTGACTTGTAAGGGAGATATCCACCCTTACAAAGCTACGTTTTACCGTGCAAAAATTTAATCTAACAGACAATAAGAAGGTATTTTGAATGACTACATTGATCGTAAGTATTTGCACAGCCACTATTGTGGTGTACAACTTGGAGAAAAACGAGGGGGTGGTACTCTCCTACCAATGTGTGTGTAACATGTAGGTATTTTGTATGGCTTTTCAAAGTGTAATACAGATGCATAATACAAGTCACCTTCACGCAACATGTTTATGTGAACTATTGACAAGAAACACATGTGAGGGTGCACTTTATTGCCTGCCAGGTATGCAACCTGCATTGCAAAGGTGGTCGTACGACCATAATTTATTTGATGTATGTGAATGCTGGTTACACGATAGGACAGAATCATGTTTCTACAGATAGTTGCATTCCAAATGGGAAAAAACATTAATTAACTCTTAGTGATTGTACATTGGGGTTAATTTTGTTGGATTTGTTTTTATTTTATTTTAGATTGCAACTGCACGAGAACATGCCTTGCGAAAATGCCACATTTTCTTACAGTAACTGTTCAAAGTGGCGTCCACCTACTTCGCTACACAATTGACAGCGACGAACAATTAATTTCATCACGCGATGCAACGTGTGTGGGGTGTTGCGAATAGTAATACATGCATCAGTAATCCGGGCATGAAGTTCAGCTACTGTGTTGATCGGGGTCTCGTATACTAATGTCTTCAGGTGACCCCACAGAAAGAAATCAGGTGGCGTCAGGTCTGGGGAGCGTGGTGGCCACTTCACAGGTCCATCTCTGCCTATCCATCGCTCACCAAATGTGGTAGTAAGGTGACGTCGAACTTCCAAACTGAAGTGTGCAGGAGTTCCGTCATGTTGGTACTACATACCCTGGCGTGATTGTAAATCCACATCCTCCAACAGAACTGGTAGTATGTCCTCTAAAAACTGTCGATGAAGGCGACCAGTCAAATCCGCCGGCAAAAATAAGGGCCAATCAGGTTGTCGCCGACAATGCCGGCCCAGTCATTAACAGAAAATGTCACTTGATGGCAGTGTTCAACCATCGCATGTGGGTTAATGTCGTTCCATACATGACTGTTTCGACTGTTGTGAATGCCATCATGCGTAAAAGACGCCTTGTCGGTCCACAAAATGTTGCAAGAAAATCCAGGTTCGTTTGCGCATTGATGCAGAAACCAACGAGCGAAATCGACTAATGACTGAAAATCAGCTGGTTGTAATGCTTGCACCTTTTTGCGATGAAAAGGGTGTAGTAGTTGTTCATGCAGAACCCTCAACACACTTTGGTGGCTTGCATGCATTGTGCGAGCAATTCCACGTATGCTACTTGATGGCGAATCAGTGATGCGTTCCATACTTCATCCTCAAAGTTGACTGTTCTAACATTGCATCTCACGCCGGTGTCATACCTGTTCGCTGTAAGTGTTCCAGTCTCATGTAACCGTCGGTCCACATACGAGAACATTCTATGTCCTGGACAGCGTCTGTTTGGAAATGTCTGTGCATACAGACGCTGAGCTTCCCTTGCGTTACCTCTAACAGCACTATACATGAGATGCATATCTGCCATTTCTGCATATGTGTAACGTCTCTCCATGTTACGCACCAACTGTGCAATGCCACCCTGGCACACCATGATAGCGGTGCTAAGCGAACGATACACGCGCAACTGTGTCATATGACCAGCCCTGTAAAGCAGGTTGCATACCTGGCGGGCAATAAAGTGCACCCTCACATGTGTTTCTTCTCAATAGTTCACATAAACATGTTGCGTGAAGGTGACTTGTATTATGCATTTGTATTACATCTTTGAAAAGCAATACAAAATACCTACATGTTACACACACATTGGTAGGATCGTACCACCACCTCGTTTTTCTCTAAGTTGTACACCACAATAGCGGCTATGCAAATACTTACGATCAATGTAGTCATTCACAATACCTTCTTATTGTCTGTTAGATTTAATTTTTGTTCGGTAAAGCATCGCTTTGTAAGGGTGGATATCTCTCTTACAAGTTACTGTACGATATTTTTCGTATGTAATGTTTTCCAACCCATTTTGTACAGAGCAATTGAGCACTTCCAAACACAATGTACGCAGTATTGCCTATGTTCTCCTGGTACTCTTATCGCTTCAGCCAAAGCTTCGCATGCATTTTTCACGATAACTATGAGCCCTAGACAGTTGCAATAATAGGACCATATTTATTACAAAGCTCGCATTACTCAATAAAACACCGTCAAATGTTCCACTATCCCAATGGCACAAACATTTAGTCTACTTAGAGGGTGGCCACCCCTGTTCTTTTAGTAATGGCTGAAGGTATCAACCAACATTTGATGTGGGTTTGAAGACTATTATAACACAAATCAATGTTCAGAGTATTGTCGGTTTACATAATTCTGTTTCCGATATTTAAAATAAATACGGTTAGCAAATTCAATATTCTGCGGCTCATTACTCCCACAATATTACACTTAGGTACAAAGTGTCCTACATGTCCTACTTTATTTTCTATAAGGAATCACCTCCCTGCGTTTGTACCTATAGTTGAAGACCATCCTGTATATAAGAGGCTGGCGGACTGCAACAACAGCACGCAGGCGGCAGGCCTGTGATAAGCGATGACCTTACAAGCAGCAGCTTGCCAATAGCACACGCCAGGTCCCTGTACTGCATTATCAGCTTGGTCATGTCACGTCAGATTCGTGTCCGCCGCCGTGCATTACCTTGCCAATTGGGCACTAGGAGGATGGTGGTAATAGACTATGTTATGGACCGTTAAGCCAGCAAATACAGGAATACCTGTATTAGAAACATGCACACCCAGTGCTGCAGCAAAAAAAAAAAAAAACACCCTCAATAATTCTAAATTATGTAATTCGAATTCGGGAAAATTTGGTTCCAAGCTCTCTTCGAATTAACCAGGTTTTTTCTGTATTCATTCCTCAACGTATGTGACAGTTGAAGCGTATCAACTCACGCATGGCATGTTCATGCTGTACCGCGATCTCGATATATCGACAAGATGGCGGCCGAGCGACTGTAGCGGCAGCAAAAGTTCGAAGTCTACTGAGTTGCAGTCCATATCTCTATGACTTAACGCACGTTTGTTTACATTTTTAATGGGCATTTTCGGAGATGTAGCTTTTATAATTTTGATTTTCGTAACGGAAAAAAAAAAACATCGCCAGACATATTCTTGTGTGAACAGCGATATCGCAAAGTTCCTGTATGTTGCAAGGAGTAGGAACACAAATTGAAATGGCGAAAACGTGATGAAACATAATTCTCATCTGTTTCATCAGTGAGTAAATACCAAACTGTTGGTCTGTTTGGTTAAGTACGCTGTACAAATTATCTTCATTGAGCTGTAAATTTTTTTGTAATAAAACATTTTAATTTGTACATGTACTGAAAGGGACTGAATAAACTGTAGGATATTTTTAAAACTCCAAACCTTGAGAACAACTCAAATATTAATAGTTTCAACAGAAAGGAGAGTATTTATTATCTGGTAACGAAAATAAATAAATAATTTTAATTTGCACAATTTAGTTAAGTACAGTGAAAGCCCACTACTACAAGTACTGGATATTACGAGACGTTCGTAAATACGAGTGTTTTGTAGTGCACTGTCAGTTTGTGTATGCAGTTTATTATATAAATGTTCGGTATTTACGAGTGGTATCGTCATGAGCACTTTCGTAGATACGAGAGATTCACAAGCAACAATCATCAACATATTGCGCAATATGATTTTACTTAAATTATAAGCAAGCATAATAAATACAAGCGCACTTGTTAATCGTTCATCTGGCCCGTGGACTGAGTACACAGAATCGCTTGCGTGCATCTTGGTTTTATTATGATAACGAACAGCATTGCAGAATCAGTTTTATACTCACTATAATTTTTTTTATTTTGTATGTTATACACTGCAAGAAGGTAAAAAGTTTTGTTTACGTAACTTTACCTGCTAGAGTTGTTTGTAAAACAGGTTAGATTTGTCCGATCATGGCAACGCATCAAAAGCAAACTTCATTTGTATAACTTTTTGAATGCCAGAAGTTGAAGTTTTACATTACCCAGCGTAACCCGAATAAGTTCATAAACTTCTTGTGTCATGTTTTTATACGTTACGTGTTATGATTTCTTAACAGTATGTTTTCATTTTAGCGAAATTTATGTTGGAATGGATAAGTAAACTGTACTCTTACTTAAATCCGGTATTGTCGCTTTGAATACTACACAACATGGGTAATATGGAATAGCCACGTGTCTTTTGTTAGTCCAATCATAAGATCTTATTGGTGCAACGTTGTTAGTTTCTGCCAATCACAAGTGAGCTGGCAGTGCTGTTAGTTTTACTTGCTGCCTCGCGCTAGACGTCAATTTTTGTTTTGTTTACATTACCTTTTGCCGTGCTGTAGCGAGTGAAAATGGTAACAAAAAGCTAATGGAGATCATGAAATAAATTAAATGGTTTAATGTTACGCTAATGTTATTATTCCTATCCCACATACGTCAGTAACCTAGAAAATTGTTTGTTTATATAAACATTCGGTTCTTACAACAACTTGTAATTACAACAATTTTTGTGCTGTTACGAACTCTCTTAGTAATGGGATTCCACTGTACCAGGCATACATCGTAAACATTAAAAATTTATGATAATCAGACAAAATCATAACTGTTTGGTTAAATATAATCATTCTGATAGTATTGCACAAAACATTTTTTACTGCTTTTTACTGATTTTTATACTGCTTTATGGTTTTTAACACATTTTTTAACTGTTTTTAACATTTTAAACACCGAAATTGGCAATTTTTATTCACAGTTTTAGAGGTCCTTGGTAATAACTGATTTAAATATTATTTGGGTCATATCATGTCATAATTCACAGCTTTAAAATATGAGTTATGGAGTTACTATTATTACTTGACATGTCACAATATTAAAAACAAAACAAAAATTATGAAAATATTTTAAAAATCAGGGCAACGACGGTTTAAGAATAAAACTCCGCTGCTGCCGCCCGTGTCTAGCTGGCCTGCTCCTCCTGCCTCTACTTCAACATGTTAGGGCCTAAATAAATGTCATACAGTAGAGCCCCGATTTAACGAACTCGGGAATAAGAAAACAGCGATTTAACAAAAGAATTTTTAGGAACCATCAAAAAATAGCAAAAAATGTATTAAATAACTATGTTACTTTGATAAAATGGAATATTAATTGTAATTTAAGTCCTTTAAAAATACTAGCACTGAACGCAGTATATACTCATTTCTCTGTAGAAAAGCATAAACCATTCATCGAAAAACAACAAAAAAAATAAAATCATTAAAATTGGTTGAAAACATAGGCCGCGGGAGCGATTTTGAGATACACACGTGCGGGCGCGGCAGAGCGAGCGCTGCTGTGTTGCATAACAAGCGCGCGCCTAGCACCTCATCCTGGCGGCTGGCGAGTGAACGAGCATCTAGGTACCCAGTCCACACAGCGCGGCGATGGACAGCGCAAGAACCAATTCACAGATAGTGCTTTGCGTCTCTGTTAGAATGCATTGCAGTGCTGCATGCTCTTTTAGTTAATTCTAGTACCGATAGATTGCAGTGGTGTGCAGCATGATTTTTTATACTCGCGTCCCGTGATAAAACAAGCAAGTTTATAAAAAAATACGTAATATTATTTATGCAGACTTTTTACAACAAATTTATTACCGTAATCATAAGTAATTTGTTTCACAGATGCTAAAAAAAAGGCTTGAGTGCTAAGTTTTTTTAGCGAACAAACGAGTTCGTTTCACGAACGTGACTGAGTACAAGCTACAATGACCGTCCCGCGCGTATTTAATTATTATTTTACTGTTGTTTCGCAAACTTTTAATTCAGTTTTCATTTTAAAAAAATTTTTTTACAATTTTTTATGGGAATTTCTTTATTTTGTTGGTAGAGCGGGCAGGAGAGAGACGGTAAGATTGGCGGCTTGGCGGTGTTAGTCATCACTTTTTACCTGTTGAAGAGCGGCCTAACTCATCATGCGCACACTCACCGAGTGTTGCACTGAAAGTTTTTTCGCCGATTTTTTTTCTTTTCATGACTGTGGCTTACCTGTTGACGGTAAATGCATTTTGTTATTGTTTTGAGCCAAGATACTTTTTTAAAATTACCTTAAATTCCGAAGAAACATGTGCGAGGATTTAAATTTTTTTTGGGGGGAGTGAAGTCTGTTGTAACGAAACATATATTTAGAGTAAATATTTTCAGATCCCATGGCATTTTGTTAAATTGGGGTTCTACTGTACTACATTTGTATCATTCTGGTGCATGCGCAAATGCTTATTCAACTGTAGTAGCTCCTCCTCCTGCTGCTTCACCTGATCAACCTCATTATGTCCCTCGTCTCCCTTCTCCTCCTACCTGCTCTCCACATGACTGTACACACACATTGTCTCGCTACTATAGTTATGTTAACTGACATACTAACAACATAAGTTGCATTAGGTACAAGTAATCATGTGGTGTCTTGTTCTTGGATGTAGCACAGCGACCTACAATGGTTCATTTTATATACAGTATGTTTGTGATGTTTGGTTTCATGTTCCTGTTACTAATAAAAAGACCTGCAAAATCCTGCTAGACTGTTAACTTCAGTTTATGTACTTTTGAAAAAGATATTCAGTAAAATTGGATTACAAAACTTTGTCAAAATAAATCTTTAGTGCATTATTATAAAACACTGTGCAGTAAAATTGGATTACGAAACTTTGTCAAAATAAATCTTTAGTGCATTATTATAAAACACTGTGTACATAATAATTTTCATTACGTACATGGGAAACAATTTGCTACTGATATGTTAACACCCTGAACAGTTTTCTAATTTTGTGTTTCAAGAAAAGTGAAACTATGATGTTCAACTACAGATTATTTTAGTTAATGAAGTCCTTATGTAAGAGAGCCACGTCAACTATTTTACTGTCTTGTTTATTGTGACAAATCTGAATGTAAGGTCATTAAAATTAGCTGTGTATTTATTTCTTGCATGGACTTTTGTACTTTCTTGCTAACAAAGACCTTAGAAATGCCCTTGGTCATGTATGGCAGACAAGTTAAAGAAAATTTTTTCCCATATTTGAACTATTATTAAAATTATTGTTGCGCCCTTTGCGATGGTGTTAGAATCTCTGTGGCATTTATCTTAATATTTTTTCTGTTGTAAAAATCAAAATTAAAAAAAAAACTTTGCAATCAACGTTGTTGTAAACATGTTAAACTCTTATTCATAGAAAGGTGGTAATTTTCTTGTGCTACCTCCATCACTGCTGCCATCTACATGATGTATCTAAGTGACACTGAAGGTGGTATTATAAACTAAATGGAAGGAAATAAATAAACATTTTTGTATTTGAGAGTGTTAGTATTTTTTCGTCCGTCTGTTTTTTACTTTTAAATACAGTAAAACCCTTTCATAACAATCACTTTTATTACGACCACCTCTCTATAACGACCCTATTCTTGGGAACCATGATGGTTGAAATAGGGGTTTTACTGTATTTATAATGACTATATTCCCGGGAACTGTGAGGGATCGTTAGAGCAATGTTCTACTATATGTGTGATAACAGATAAAATTAATAAATGTGACATATCATTTAAAAAGAGAGTCAAAATATTGTTGTAACAATAATAACTCTAAATTCTTTCAAGCTATGATTTTGTTTTATGAAATACAATTTCGTTTTTACTGCTTCGTTAGAGAAAAATGTTTGTCAAGATGGTGGTACCATCTTTATATATTCCCTTCTTGTGAAGTATGATTCACAACAGCTTAACTTGCATCACAAGAAGCTAACTTAATGTGACTAGTTTAGTACAGTATGCTGCTCAGTAAATAGGAGTTTTTTAAAATTGAGAATGTGAAAGCGTGTCTTACTTAATTATTAATATTTTTATCTAAATTCATTGTAGCAGAGTTTTTGTTACCTATACACCACAGAATTAGTTGCCAATTAGGAAGATAGAAGTTCAGTAGCTCAGTTGTGTCAAACAGCAATCTTCAAGCTGGGCATGCTTGTGTTGGTTTGTAAACATTTCCCTTCAAGCATTTATATTCCTAGAGAGGTATAAATACATGTATTACGTATAAATAATGTGATAACCTGTATTTTGAATGTGTTTTTTTTCTTTATATTTTCAGAATAAGGCCAAGGCAAAGACTGATATTTTGAAGAAAGTGGGAAGAAAGGAGTTGTAAATATTATGTGTAGAAGATGAAGATAGTGCGGAATGTGAAACTAGAGTTTATAATGTTGGACCACTAGTATCGTGGTTTGATAAATTAAAGTAATTGTTGTATGTGGCAGAGTATGTTACGTTTTGCGTGATGAAATAGTACCTCAGTTTGATGAGAGAACAGTGTTTGAGTTGATCAATGCAATTAAATAGGTATTACTATTAATAAGTACTGTTGGTATTTTAGTGTGTTTGTGTGTAATGTGTATATGTTCTGTTTGGATTCATTTAAGTTGTGATCTGCACGATTCCTTAAGAGTAAAGAAATATTAGCCAACGCTGTGCACTCGCAGCTGCACTGAATAGGTAGTTACGGCATGTAAACATGTCTTACGCGCCTCTGTTGAGACAAAATTTTAGAAATGGTTTATGATTCACATACTGTATTTTACTGAGAAACACCAGAGTTTTTGTACTAATGTAAAAGAAGCAGAATTGTGAAAGTTAACAAAAACTAACTGAATAAGATTAAATGTTAACTTCTTGTAAAATTAACTGATTTCAAGTTTGAAGTTAAAGAAAGGGAAGAGAACAATTAAGTTAAAAAATTTTTTCCAAACTTTTAAAGATTGTGTTCATTAAGTTTTGTAATTATTCCCACCATTGATCAGAAATAAATGAATTTTCAGTGGTAGTGTAGTTAGTTACAATCTAGTTGCCATGCAACATAAATGCACATTCAGCTTCAGCTACAAATCCTAATGCAGATCTTGGCAACAGGTATATCCTGTAAAGTGCAAACAATCCACGAGATATATTAATTTTATAGTATGCCCTAATTAGCTAATATGTTTCTTAAACTACTGTAATTATGTATTTGTTAACCTCTGTGTGTATTAGTAGCAATGTCTTTCCATAATAGCAGTTTGCTTTTGTGTGACTTTTTAATGTTTTGGACAAATATGTAATATGTTTCAGCCTGAGTCATATACTATGGAGATATATGATGCATTGTGCAAAATAGTGTTAACATTTGCAGTGGCCACAGTCATTGTATTCAAGACTTTGTATTGGTGAGAAGCATACTGCGTGTCCCTTGAACAGTTTGATGTCCATACACATATTTGCCTTTGTGTGACATTTACTGCAGAGTATTTTTTGTATGTATCATAGTATGAAGGGAAAGGTTTGTTACACTATAACAGGTTTCTTTATTGTCAAAACGGTATTTTCAAACTTAAGACTGGAACCATAGAAAAAGTCTATTCTTTACATAAAATAATTTAGAATATTTTATTGTGGTTTTGTGTGATGAATCTAACTTAATAATACTAAAACTATACATTATATGATGTTTGCCAGCCCTGACATCCTAGTCTTTTGAATGGATTATTGTGTGTGCCATGTCTTATACGAGAACTTGTGTGCAGTATATCATTTTAGTATTCTTCATGTTCTCTCATGTTTGTATTGTATGTCAGTTATAATTTTGTTTGTGTGATTGTACCATTGTTAAAATAATTTGCCAACTTCCAAATTAAAACCTTTTAAAATGTAGTTTTTTTTTTTTTTTTTTTTTTTTTTTTTTTTTTTTTTATATATTTTTTTTTTTTTTTTTTTTAATTTTTTTAAATTTTTTTTTTTTTTTTTTTTTTTTTTTTGTTCTTCGAAAAAAAAAAAACTAAAAATTCTAAAGAAGTGTCCTCTTGAGGCAAGTTTTATATGGAACTTCACTCTCGGAGCAAAGTATGTTGGAATGTAGAGAAGTTTAGAGAATAGTTCACTTATTCAGCAGGGTTATGCATAATGCTGAAACTCTAGGATAATATTTATTACAAACCACATTTTCTTAGGGCCAATTGTATAAACATTTACTTGATCCCAGTTCAACTAACATAAGATCAAGAATGACCAGAGATCAAATATTAACTGACTTGCATCAAGGATTTGTTCAATAAAATTATCTCTGGTTTACTGACTGTAAGATCAAATTTACCATAGAATAAGGTGGTTTGTAAACAAATTCTTGATTGGTCGAAAATATTGAAGTCATTTTGCAAATGTATTTTATGTAAGTTTAACAAGACATTTACTTTATCTTCGGTTTAGTGTAATGAAAACAAAACAAGACAGTACATGGTTTATTTATTAATTTCGCCAAATACTTACTTTTCTGGTAGAAATTTACAGTATAATACAAAACATATACGAACATAGCAATTAATTACTATACTCAGGAAACAAGTTGAGCTGCAGGAATTGTCTGCGAGTTAAATTATTTCTTATTAGTGGTAGATAGTGTTAAGTGATTGTCGTGCAGCATGCATTGAATATATTACCTGAAACTATCACTCGTGTGTGGTGTAGTATCTATATTTTGGAAAAGCTAGAATATTGTGTGTTACAGTTTAATTTAAGACACTTGTCCTTTGCCTTGTATTTGTAAAACATCTATGGTAATGTTTGTATATGAGGCAAACTTTTTTTTTCTAAAGAAGTGTGAAAAGTTATTTCTACACAAACGAGAGTCCTTCAGAATGATTTTACCAGTGCACCTATCGTTTCAAAATCGGAAAAAAATGCAATACCTTGTATTGTGTTTATTAAACATTCTTTGAGCAAGGAGTGAGGTTGCTTTAAAATTTGTCATAAGGTTTACACTATTTTAGCAAATAAAAACATACATTGTCTCAAGAAAGACATTAAACTAAATGTACCCTTCTCCTCTCCAGTATAATACAATAAAAGAAGTCTCAACAGTATACCTAACTTTCACCAATAATTTAAAGTACTTAATAGTAATGTGTAAGCTCCTGATAGGTCTATTGCTGTATATTATGCAGTTATTAGAATTTCCAAATGTAAGCTGTACATATTTTGTCTTCATTAGTTGAAACAATACTATCAAATTCTCAATTAGCTACATTATATTACGGGTAACTTTGTGGATAATCCTACTTACTATAGCCTCATGGATCCCATTGTGTCTCCACATACAATCAGAAATCAACACCTTGCACAACATGCAATTTTAAAAGCAACTTGTTAATAACAGGAAATTTTTGTTAGGAAATATTACATCATTTCAGTTAAATTGCAAACGGGTTCTACAAGAAAGTGAATGACGAACAGACACAGATAGGATGGACAAAAAGAGCAAGCCACTCAATGTAAGTACTTGGGCATTGCGATGCCAAGTAACTTTAGCCTATATGGACAAAACAGAATGATTGGTTATGAAAGGGAGAAGAACACTGACTATGCTTGAAAGGGTACTGAAGAGATCTAGCTGTGTGGTGAATGAAATGGCACATTGCACAATGGTACAGCCAATTTTGGAATATGTGGCTGCAGAGTGGAAGCTGAGGTGCAGAAACAGGAAAAGGTGCAAAGAAGGGCAGCGAGATGGGTGAAAGGTAGATGGAGAAAGCATGCAGAGCCAGGATGGAGAGGAGAAACATAATAAAGAGGCTATATGTAATGGTGACGGAAATGGAATGGAGTGCAATGAAGGACAGATAGATATTTGGAAAACTGGTCAGGATGTAGAGTTATGAATGAAGAGGGAGAATGAGGAGGTTTACAGTTCCACCTAATTAAGGAGTGTATAGGAGGAATAGAAACAACAGACGATACTAAAGGTGTGTATGAAAATGAAGCAGGATAGGCAGTCTATGCTTGTGAGGAAGGAGTGGAATGTTTTGGAGGTTGACTTAGTGACTGTGAAGGGGGTAGGAAGGTTCAGGAAGGGTTTGAGGAGGATAATGTCGAGGGGAAGTCAACTCGTCACAGGTCGTCAGCTGACTTGCGAGTATGTATTTATTATTATCAACATCTCATCATGCATTTCTTTAAAAGTTAAGCTTCTCCACTGACATAAAAATGTACTGCAGATTCCAGAAAGTTAATTTTAAAATTAGACGATTAATTCCATGAAACAAACACGAAATATGGATGTTTATTATACCTCACTGTCTAAAGTACTTGTCCATACCTAATGATGCAAAAGTAAATGTAATGTTCAATGCAAATCTTTAATGCTATCGGTGAATAGGTTTTTGGTTTGTCTTTTATGTTAATATGAGTTATAAAGCGTAGGTAATTTAAAAAATATTTCCATGAACATAACCTTAATAACCATCACATAACCTACATTCACACAACCTATGCATACAAATTAAATATATGTACCAGTAACAAAAATTTTGCTGTTTAAAAAACTAAATTACTGTCTAACTTTATTTTTGCCTCCTTTGATTGCTTGCTAAATAAAATATCCTGCAAGGGAGACTTTGAAGCAAGTCAAACAACCAATATATTGCTTTACAAATTTTTAGCTTTATATTTTCAAGTTAATTCAATTAAAATTGAAAGTAAAATGTTCACATCCTAACCTAAAACTCTACTATCGACTGGCACACACAAGTTTTCAGGATTAACATTTTGCAACAAATCATTTTTAAGGAAAATGTATTTCTAATGAATTGCAATTTATCTTAACCAAGCACTAATAAAAATATAATTCATTTAAAATATTTGTAAAAAATTGGAATTATTGCAAATGGCTGAAGATCAATTGCCTGAACCATGAAAATTGGTGGTTCAAAGTTAAGTTAACTTTGACCGAAGATCAGAGCAAAAATTGTTTTATACAATGCAGTTTATGATAATCTAAGATCAGTGACCATCTTAAACTCAGATTAAGCATTGAACTTCCTTTATACAAGTGGCCCTTAGTGTACGTACTACAAATTAATCATATTTTGTACAGTTCATTATAGTATGTTGATAAAATTTGTTGATGTATTGTACAAAGGTATTAGTACTCTAATTAACGGATGTTCGGCTTAACATCATTCAAATATAGTAATATAATATTGTCTTCACATAATGTTTAGTTCTGCTTTCTTTTCAAAAATGTTTTTCATTTTCTCAAAACAGTATATAAGGAAACTCAGGGCACTGCAGATATATCACTCCTTAAATATGCTGCACTTTGAACAAAGTGGCTAGTTGTTTGCTATCCACAACCATAGCACTCGATTAGTAAGTGAATATGCTTCCACAGTTGTTGATTTTTTTTTTTCTGCAAAGTAAAATCTGATAGGTACACGGTCATAACAAAACTGCAAAATATCAAAATATAGTGAAGTTTTTTTATGTTGTGTGGTATTTTTTTAACACAGTTTAATAACATTTTCATATTGGCTACACTGGGGATGCACTGAATGTATTCTCAGTTCACAGAAACCTTGAGTGTAGATTCAACAAGTGCATTTAGTTTATTTGTGAAAAACATTTGTGCAATAAATTATTTAAAACATAAAATTCTTACAACCTAGATGGTCGCTAGGACCATTGCAGTTTGAGTACTGGTATAGTTCGAGGACCATTGCAGTTCGGGGACAGTTGCAGTTCCAGGACCGGTATAAGTCAAGGGCCATTGTAGTTCGAGAACCGGTATAGTTTGAGGTTTTATACATGCTTAATTAATAAAAAAGATACAACAAGGTCATTGTCGCCCAAAAAAAATACTGCCCCCTCCCAAGAAAAACCTGAAATGACGCTCCTGCAAGTTTATCATGTCAAAGAGAGGGTGGTTCAGAGCACGACGCTGTCATAAATAACGGCCCTTACCCATGTCTTCACACACACTGTCACTAGTGTGCAGTGAATGAGTGATGGTTTCAAGTTATACGTTATGAAGTGTTTTTGTGTTATGTTATTAAGGTTGAATACTAACTAGGAAGAGAGAGAAAATAACTTGTTACATATTTTTAGTAAATTGCAGAAATTTGAAGTAACAGGAGACGGTGGTGCTGATACTGTGAAACAGGTTCGTTTTCATTAGGTTCATTATACCATAAAAGCAGTTTATTGTCGTTCAAGTGTAAGAGATTCATTAAAATAGTTTAATTTTTAGGAAATAGCATTAGTTTTGTATGTTACTAGTGACTATACTATCCTCTAGAACAACACAGTCAACTCTCGATTATGCAACCCTGGGAATAACGACCCTACGAAGTAACGACCCTGTTTCCAGGAACTGTGGAAACTTGAAAAAAAATTTGCTTTAAAAAATTTACATTCCAAGAAATTAGCAGAAAAAGGCGTTGCAGTTATTTCTCGAAAAATATACTGCCGCATACAATATGTTCCTTCTAAAAATATACGTTGCTGCCCCTTCCTCCCTCGCGACGCAATGGCCATCCAACCGGCTCGAATGCATCTTCCCATCCCCCGGCCGGTCGTCGACCCACCTGCTTCTTTCCCTCCACCGGCTAACCACTCCAATAAGGCAGTTCACTCACCCCTATTGCATCATGTGCGCGGCATAACTTTTTTTGCAATTGATTTCTCTTGCCCTTGGATACGGTAGTCTGTCTTTGTGCCTGTGATATTACGATTATACGTAGTGTATTTAAGCTTTATTACATTTTCAGTTTTGTTACCTAAATGCTATTAAATATAATTACCAACATGTAATTTTTTGATGTATACACAGTGATGTTTATAAATCAGATGCCAAGTACTACGGATTTTCCGTAGTTTCTACGATTTTTGTTTCTTGCCTATGGTACAGTGGAACCTCGTTGCATCGTTCCCGTTTCTTTCGTTTTCCCAGATCCATCAATCGTTTTTCACGGTCCCAACAAATTGCCTATATAAACAATGTTAAATAAACTCACATGGATCGTTCATATATGCATAAATTTCCCGCATTGACCGTTCAGACATTTTTGCCAACAACAAAAAAAAATTAACTTACATTTTTACGTTTTCATACCACGTTCGTATACACTTCTCGAAACAAACAGGTGTAAGCAACGTATCATAACCGCACCAGGCAAACATTTACCGTCGTCAAAAATATAGTCGAAGGTAATATGTTTGGTTTGTTTTGATTATGAATTTCACCGTTATTGTTTCAAATATGTTTGGCAATAGTTCAGCTTATTTTAAGAAACGTTTTACGTAGGCTACTGTAGTAGGTTGTGCGTGTAAACACAAACGCTGTATTTTTGTTGGTTGAACGAACAACAAACATGTTGCCACCAATAGAAAAACGTAATTTTTTTTATAGAGGAAATATTTGTTTAAAAATTGATATCCATATTACTTTCAATAGATATTGAACACGTATTGTGTATAAATTTATTTTGTTCTATTTTAAATGTGTGCTATTTTTCCTCAATAAAGTTTAGTGAATAGTAACATCAAGAATTTTGAGGCAGCGTTCCGTTACTGCTGATTTCACTGATTCAGTAATCTCAGTAATGTCAGCAGCAGTTCCGAAACTGCTGAGATTACTACCAGTGGTTTTCGCGGGCTTTCGTGTAAGCTCCCTGTGCGAGGCTAGACGACTACTGAGATTACTGGAGCTGCAGAGGTTGTGTAGTGTCAGTAAAATAAATTATGGCGGGAGTTTTAAAAATGAGTGTAGAACTTATGGATGCTACGAAGGTTAGGTGATATAATTACAGGATTTTTGTGACTGTGGGTCATGTACAACAATCTAACTGAAGTAATACAAGGTCAGTGTAACTATATGTATGTGTATATAAGTATATATGATTATTAATAGAAGAGGTTAGAATGACCTTGCACTCATAAACTACCTGCGTTTGTGGGTATAATACGTTTTAATAAATTGTATTTCAAGCCAAATTGGTTCTCTTATATTAGTTGATTCAATTTGTTCTTTGTATTTACGTCTTTTATTACTGTATTGCAGATCGTTCCGAAACTATTCTCAGTGAGACAAATGCGATTTCCACTAACACTGAAACTGTCCCGATACTGCTGGCAGTAAACTCAGTAATCTCAGTGGTTTCAGCAGCAACGGAACGTGGCCTGAGAATTTTTCTTCCGCCATTTTGTGCACTTCCGAGTATAGCCGAAGGTAGCCGAGCGCAAGCGCACAAGTCGGAGAGGTTACATTTCGCCAAATCGCCATTCGCGTCGCCTTGTAAATACATTTTTCTTGATCTTGTTACGTTTTCCGCTTAGATAGCAACAGTTTTGTGAATTTTGTTAACGAGTGGAGTACACGATTTTTATTTTAACGCCTGTGAAATGTATTTATAAATTATTGCTTTAACAATGTCGCGGCCTTCAAAATATATTCGCTCACTTGAAGAATGCCTTGAAATAAAGGAAGTAGAGAAATGTCCCGGTGAAAAGCATGCTGACATCGCCAAATGTCTCGGATTGCCACCTTTGACGTTAAACTGGATCGTCGGTAATACAAATGAGCTACGACCATATTCGATACACACATATTTGAAGTGCAAATTTTCATGTGATGAACATATTATAATAATTTTTGAGGTTATGTTTTTAGTTTTTTTTTATGTTTGGGGGGGTGAGGGTTAGGTGTTTCCCGCATGTTTCGTTTACTTGCATGCATCGTTTTTTCTAATTGGTCTCTTGAAAAACGATGGATAGAGGTTTCCCTGTAATACGGATGGTTGGTTAAAAACTACGGATTTAATTAATTAAATGGTTATTTGTTTGTTTACATAACGCTGCGGCAGAACGCTGTGTTGTGATCTAGCGATTCCATATATTTTTTCATGTGTGATGTCACATTTGGGGAAAAAAGTCATACGTAGCGGGCCTTTGTCCCGTGCTACTGCTTCTCCGAGTATTAGCCTCGGCCTGCACCCTTCCACACACTCAGCGGTAGAGCAACTCTCTTCTCAGTTCGTGGGCGGTTCGGAGAGAAAAAGAAATAACTGCACAATCAGTAAAACCAAGCGAATAACTCAGAACTTAATTTGAGGACGGAAACTGCGTTTTATTCGCAAATCACACAAGTAACAACACTTCACGTGTTTACAGAAGTAAAATTTGATGGGCTCGGCCTACAAAAATTTAATTTCAGGTAAATTATTTAACCCACGCGCCAATCCGGCCAAAATACTATTATGATTATTTATTGTCTTAACTATGCGTGGGTTTAGCCTCTGAAAAATCACACACACTACCGCGATGCTGGGCGATACATCTTACATCCCCTGACCACCAAAACACGTCCATCCTCTAGGCCATCTCCCACACTAAAGAGCAAAATCTTCTCACCTCGGCAGGGACTACATCCTCCCGGTAGCGGAAATACGTCACACAAAATGGTGGACACACGTGACATATTCTGAAATTTGCCGCCCAGCGCTCCTACGGACGTATACATTTGGTGAATATAATATTCATTTTGAATCACAACATATCAAATTAGCAACAAAAACACATACGGACATATTAGGGTTCCCACCAATTTGTTTCAGTAAATTTCCCTGTATTTTCCCTGTTTTCCCTGTCAAATAATACATTTTTCCCTGTACTTAAATAAAAATAATATATATATTTTTTTTTTTTGCAGTACACTAGTTACGAAAAAAAATTTTTAACATAATGTACAAATATACCTATGCTACTAACATAAAGATATTGTAAGCAAACTGCTTTTATGTGGCTGTAAGCGCATAAATAATGTTCTCTCACTTCTGTTGCATAGGGAAAAAATGTTTAGATAATTATCTTGCATATTCACTGTACATTCACTTGCACTGGTCACAAAGTTACCTTTAGACCTAATGTCTTTAAAGTATGGTGGCTATGATAAATAAGAAAAAAACCAACAGAAAATCAACATACTGCACAAAACATATGAACTGGCTATCCTTTAAGCCCATCACATATTTTTCTTAATTTTTTTAATTTTCATATCTAACTCCTCATTTTGTTTCTCTATTTCCAGGTTCTTGTTTAGCAGTTCTTGAGTTTCTATAGTCTTACGTTTTTTTTTCTTCCTTACAATATCTGTCCCAACTTCTTGTCCTCATCCTCATTGAGGTTTTTGCCCCAGAGCAGCTTTGTACCTAGAAGCAGCTCCTCTAGCATATTTTATTATTTTCTGATCTACTGAACACAATTTTCACCACCTTCATTACTGATTCCATCCCAAACTCGTCGTAGGCCAATAAAAGATTCCTCATGGAGGCTTTCAACCAGCATATCCTTTTTGATGGAGAATCTAGATTCCACAAAAGCATTACCATGTGAGAGAATTAATATAATTTTCACTGCAAGCCACAAATCTTTGAACTCTTCTTCTCCACACAACATATCTGCAAAAAAAGTGTCCAATTTGCTATTCTGTACATGAAATGATGCAAGTTTGTCGGAGTTGATATTAGTAACAAATTTAGTGAACTGGACACTAGCTCTATCAGATTGAAGAGCAGTTAGGTGCTTGGCAGACATAAGAACTTACAAACATGTATCCATACTTGTCCTACACTCTTCCTGTTTATCCAACAATTATCTAGGGTCCAAACAAGAAGCAGCTTTAACCATTTTATATTTTATTGGGCTTCGTTCAACAAGTTTCTTGGCAATTTGAACCATGCATGTTTTACATTCCATTAAGAACCTTTGTTTCTGAAGTTCATGCACATTAACCACACCTAACTCATTCTTAGTACCAAACCCTATTTTCAACTTTGAGAGTGAAAGTCCCTGGCTTGCATCATCCAAATTAACACTGATATGCTGATATGCAGTTGTCTTGGCTTTCAAAATTTCCATCTTGATGAAACGTCCTAGCAACTCTCTTAACAAGTCCTCCAATTCCTTATGCAGAAATGGCAACATTGGTTTTGAAGTTTGAAACTTCCTTAAAAATGGTTCAAGTGAAGATGCCATTGTCAGGAAAAAAATTCAGCTTGGCTAGTAGCAAACGATCCCTCAAATACTCTTTCACTTTTTCAACAGAATATGTAGCAGGTAACTTGTTTCAAAAAATTTTTTTTAATGTGGAAATATCTGTAATGCTTTCTCACAAACAGGCACGTTTTCCAACCACCGACAATCATAAAATTTGATCGGAAGAACACTGCATTTTGTAATATGTCTGAAGTCTGATCGTCGGGCAGGTGAGTCTTTGAACACAGAATATAACAACATGTAATGCCCACAATATTTCTGCCTTTCTGACATTGCTGTCTCCTTGAAAATGTATTTTATATACCATACCTGAAGATGCTTCTTTGATAGCAGCACTGTAAGATGATGTTCCAGTAGCCAGTGAATAGGATGCTGGGGTGCTTGATGCTAATTCAGAATTTGGTGTTGTTGTAACACTTGAAATAGTTGATTTCGTACATTCTTGGAGATTTAAAGGCTTTGCTAAATATGCTGACATAAATACAGAACTACTGCTCGCTGTAACCAACTGTTTGTGGAATTTTCCTCCTTGATGACTTTTCACAGACTGCCTACCCATACTACTCAAAGAAAATACCTTTTTACACAAAATGCACTTAGCACTGTTGTCATCAGCCTCAACACGACGCAGCCACTTGTTCCAGTCAGGAAAAAGTGATCCATCTAGCCAAGCAGGATTGAATTTAGACATCGTGAACGTCTCACAATTATCCACTCAGACTAACATGGATAATGTACAGTATCATAACATTCAATATTTAATTGCTTAGTCTCACAAGGTTCACATTATTTTCATTGCACAATTAAGGAAACTGTGCTTGTACACACCCAGGAACGTAACCTATATTTATAATGAAAACAATAAAAAACCCGCCATTGACGTCTTGTAAAAAAAAAACTTCCCCCTGTTGATTAAAACATTTTCAAACATATTTAACTACTACTGTAGAACACTGACACAGTATCACATAAACTATTTTCATGGTGTTGTGTTTGATACGTAAAAATATCATCACGAAACCATATTACAAATAACACAAATCATTGTGTTGCGGCCCGGTAGGGCGCAACGAGGGAGTTTGTTTGGCAACTCCCCCCCCCCCGGCACCCGAGTAGTTTACGCCCACGCGCGCCGGCATTACCGTATTTAAAACACGTGTGTGGCGGCGCCGTGGAATGTGAAGGAGTGCGGGGGGGGGGGGGGGTGAGCCGGCCGGCCAAGTACAGGTGCACCGAGACGGCAGTCTTCCCACCCCTCCGCCGCTGCTGGGCAAGGAGCCTGGAGTGGGGTGCGGGGGGAGGAAGGCTGCGCGCGCAGGCAGGCGGGGCCAGTTGCTCATCCCTTCATCCCCTACTTCGCCCTCCCGAGGGTGTATATAAGCGGCCGCACACCCGCGGAGCGGGACACTCTCTCTCTTTTCTATGCTAGTATCAGGTTGCAGGTAACACCTCCCGGTACTAGTGGGCTAGTTGGCTAGGACAGCAGTTGTCGAGGACATTGTTGGAAGCGAGTAATAGGAAACAGGCGATCCG
>PNEQ01046679.1:0-29548 GCA_003012365.1 Medauroidea extradentata | reverse complement strand
TAACGGACTAAATGTGTTGTGTTTCGTATGATCATAATTATATTTCGATAAAAACGGGAACTGGTGTTAATACACACGTTGAATGTATTAAGGGTGTCCATGTGCGATAAAGTCATAATTTTATGTTTTTATGAAATAGTGTAGTTTTGTAGGCGATACTTGTCAGTGGAGTTTCCTCTTACGAAATAATTTTAGCTGGTGTAGTTTCCTCATAACGGTGCGTCAGAGCCAAAATTTGCATTTTCTGCTGCCATGCTAATAATGAAAATTAATTGACCTACTTGCGTTAAATAATTCACAGTGAAATAACATACTATGGGCGAAGTAATAAAACATTTGTACAATCCCGCGAACTATTTAAAAATAATTGCTGAATGTCTACTTTTTTCTGTACTTTTGCGATATTTTTAAATTCTAAGTACTACGCTGTGTATTTTTTTAATGTTTTATTACGTAACTCATAAGGTGTAAGTTCACAGTGAATAATTTTGTTTAAGTAGGTCAGTTGGTTTTCACTATTTGCATGGCAGTGTAACAAGCAAAGTTTGACTTTGACACCCCGTTATGAGAAAACTATGAGAGATAAAATTATTATGTAAGAGTAACATGTACTCAGAAGTATTGTCTACAAAACTAACATATTTCATAAAAATATAAACTTTTGATTTTATCGCTTTTGAACACCAATAAGGCCCCTCCCTGAATAGACTGTGTGTGTGTGTGTGAGATTAAAAATAAATGAAGTGATAAGGGCGCCTCTGACCGGTATATGACATGCATTATCGCTTCTTCACGCAAGCCACTTGGCTGGTGTGCAGTGCAGTGACACAGTTATTTTATTTTTGGGCAGCATAGTTCGAAGTCTAATGCGTGTTTGTATTGTATTTTTATCCGGTTGTTATTTTTCCAGATACAGCAGCCTGGGAAAACATTTTGTTTTTGCAGTTTTGAGGGGCCCGAAAATCATGTTTCTAATTAGGCGTGACAAACTTTTTAAAATTGTGGCTACATAGTTTGAAATGTGTGCCCTTTTCGTAGATAAACAAATATAATGTGCGTTAAATAGTTTCCTACAAAAATAATAGCTGTAACTCACAGTAACGTATTTTATCGCGGGTAGGGAGGGCCCTTAAGAGCCAGAGTTAGCGGGAGGGTGGAGTTTGTTTTGTAAGTCTATGTAAAAAGAGTTTGAATGGTACTTTTTTTTTCTTTTACTGAACAACGGTTTAAATTCACGTTAAAGAAATTGCACATTGTGTTGTTTAAAGTGCTGGAAAAATTGCCTATTGTGTTAAGTGTTAGTGAAGAGGTTTCGGTTAGCCCTTAACATCAGGTCTTTAGCACTGACGAGGGATGACATGTGGCATGAAACAGCATCGGAATGAAGGGGTGTGGAAACGGGAGATCCCCGAGAAAACCCGCCGATCAGCGACATCGTCTGGAACGATTCCCATATGCGAAAATATGGGTACCGAACCTGCCGGGGTCGAGCTCGAATGGTCTTAGTGGGAGGCAAGTGTTCTAACCACTGTTCTAACTTCGGCCCCTTTACGTGTTGGGAAGAGATTCCTCGTAGTGTTATTTCAATATTTACGGTAACGCATTAAATAAGAGTTTTATACAAAAATACGTATTACATGAATAACAATGTAAGAATTTTCACATTAGTATGTTGTTTTAAGTGTTACGAAAGATATTTCTTTAAATAATAAGCATTATTATAAAAATGTTAATGTGGCATTACTATTCTACTGTGTAGTAGTAATAAATTTATAAGTAAAATGCTCACGTAAATAACTGCATATTATTGTGTTGTAACGAGTGTAAGGAAAGATAATTCTTAAAATAAGCATTATAAAACATTTAATGTGCAGTAATTATTTAACATCGGAGCGAATACAAAAACATGGTTTCAAGTTCACGCGTGATTATCGTTCATTAAAATGTTGTCTTAAAAAAGGAAAGTTTTTTTTTCTTTTTCAATTATCGTCATTTTGATATTTAATGTATGCCCTACAGTGATGTTCAACAATACAACACAAAACAATTGAATCCCAGAAATATATCAGCAGCTTGATTCTTTACCCAACTTTTTAAAGTAAAAAAAAGTATGTACATCCATACGTACATACATATTTTTATAAAATATTATTCACATTGGCTACCCCACCTCGCCACTGTGCCCAACACATCCCACCCTCATTTTTTATGTGGCACAGTAAATTTAATGCGTCCCGAGTTTATTCTGTGACTAATGTTACCAGACAAATGTCAGTGGTCATTGATGTAAGATTTCAAATTATTATGCTTTTGAAGAGTTTGAAGAATTAGTCCTTGAAGTTATCATTAACGTAATATTTATTTGAAATTATTATTCAAAGTTAAAATAAAGAAATACCATAATGAATAATAATGTTCAAATTTTCATATTAGTATGTTGTTTTATATATTAGGAAAGACATTTCTTTAAACAATAAGCTTTATTTTAAAAATTTACATTGACATGACTGTTCAACCTTATACCGGCAATACCAAGAATTTTAAAAGTTAACATGTTTATTATTGTTTTGTAACAAGTGTGCGGAAAGAGACGTCAAGAAAATAAGCTTTTTAAACATTTAATGTGCAGAGTCTATTCAATATTGGAACGAAAATAAAAGTTTTAATATTCTCATATACGTTATTATTGCTCTTCAAAGAGTTGTTTTCAGGTAGGAAAGATTTATTTATTAATTGCCGTCATTTAAAAAATTTAAGGTACAATGATGTTCAACAATAAAACACAAAAAAAAATATATATATATATCCGACTTAGATTTGAACCCTAAGAAAATTATCAGCAGCTGGATTATTTAACATCCTTTTTACAGCTAAGTAAATAAATAAATAAATAAGTACAATAAAATTTTTATAAAATATTACGCTGTGCCCAACACCTCCCGTCCTCATTTTTTAATGCGACAAGGTAAATTTCATGTATTCCGAGCTGATTCTGTGACAAATGTTGTTAGAAACATTTCAGTGACCATTTTATACTAATAAAAATTTACATCCAGACTGGGTTGGGAAACGAACCCAGTACCTTTCGCATTTCCCAAACAGTAACCGGAACATAACAGTGCTATGGTAAAACTATAGTACACGTTGTTGAGTATATTTCAATAGCCGTGTTGATGCTCGTTGATGAGCAAAGTACACAAGCCCGTGAAAATCATCTTTGAAAAAAATTACATATAGTCATTTACTGTATTGTTGGAGGATAATGTAAAAAAAAATAATGTGAGAAGACACAACACAATTTCAGTTATACTTCGTCTCCGAGTGACGCGCGGCAAAGGAATCGCTTGTGTAAATTAATTCATACTCCGTAGGTTAACCTCCTTCCGTCCGTACGTGAGAACGCGTGTAAGGGGGTATGGATGGGCGAAGGGAGGGGATGGCTGAAGAGTGAGAGAGCATGGTGGGTTGGAAAGAGAAGGGACGAGTGGAGGGGAAGGTGTTACTGCGCATGCGCCACTGTGCTTAGAGGTCCTAGATCTAGGCGCTAGTCTTCCGCCCTTCTAGGCCATGGACGGGCAAAATATGCCAACCTGGACGCGCAAAATAAGTTCACCCAGGCAAACACGTAAAAATATAGTGAAATTATATTTTTGTCTGAATAAAGTACACAAAATTATACTTTCGCAACTATGTTTAATCCAGTAGTCAAACTAAATAATATGACTAATATTACAATAATTTCCAGCGCACATTGTGTATATAGCAAAAATACTATTTACGTCTGACTAGTTAAAATTTACTTAGTGTAACAATAATGATTACAATACTACTGCTACATCTACTACAACTACTACTAATAATAATAATGGCATGTTTTCGGCAAATAGAAGTTACATTTGCAGGATAAAAATTGAAATCGTGACAACCATAAATTATTTATTATTTACGTCAGATAAAAGGCTTTTACATTAAGTTACAAATAATTAATTTATGTCAGCAGTTAAATTACTTAAAGTCAGCCATTACCAAAATTTAATGACGAGAAATTACCTGAATAAGCATAAACTAATTGTCAAACAATATACTTTGCCGCAATCACAGAACAGCAATGAAATTGACTGTAAAAATGGAAATCTCTATACACTGATAACAAATGTATGTCATTATTCAAAGTTTTCAGTTTATCCGACGGTTTGTTTTCGAAACAAAAATATCAAAATATCTCAATTACGTTATATTACATGTAGCCTACATATTGAAATTTTACTTAAAGTCGCAATAGCAGTACAGCAGTCAAACTATATATCATAATAACCATAACTATAAAAACAACAGTCTGTATGCTCAAAAAAGAAATGTACATCATAACTCATAATTTTTTCTTCCAACCATTTGTTTTGATCACTAAGTCAGCAATAACAAAATTTCTTGATTACGAGAAATTACATACGCATACTGACAGCTGTTAAATGGTATGTCATGAAGAATTTGACAATAAAATCTAACATCTGTATGCACAAACAAAACATTTACATCACAACTCATAAATTTATTTTCCATTCGGCTAAGTCAGTAATAGCAAAATTGATTATTGACGAGAAATGCGTGCAAACCATAGTCAGTTATCAAGTTAAATTTACTTACAACAATACAGCAATTAAAACCGAAATTCATAGAGAAAATTAGTATAAAAATTAAAATTTGTATGCACAAACAATAAAACATAACTTAAGAATTTTCGTAAGAAAAACAAAAATCTTGATGATAAGAAATTACACGTTAAAAATTAAAATTAACTATCAAGACAGTTTCACTTAGTCGACTTAACGGTACAACAAACTGTGCTTGTATCACGAAAAAATTACTTTTAAAACTGAAATTTTTTTAGCACAAGTAACAAAGGTCCTACATAACTCGTAGAGTATTTTTCCTTCCAAACATTTGTTTTGATCACTTCAAGTAAGCAATAAAATTAATTCTTACGGACGAGAAAATAGATGTACAGTACGCGTCACTAATTTAGGACCATTGGCAAATATAACAAAATTTTTATCTAGTTTTAAATTACTGGTGCTATCTGTGTTGGAAATTTTTTCAATATTGTACTTTGAAAAACACACAATTCAAATTTGGATCATAACTTCCCGTTGTATTAATTTTCAAACGTTAAAAAAAATCTCAAATTTTCTTGTGTTTTTTTTTTTTTTAGTCAAAAAAAATATGCAGACACAATTTTAGAACAGATATTTTCTCACAGAATTTTTCCTAGTTACATTTATACAGATGTAAAAGAAAAAAAAAACATTTGAGGGCCATAAAATACTTGTAAACCTGTTTTTATTTTTGTTAGTAGAACCCTCATTGTACGGCAAATAAAGCATATTTTGCTAAAATTTAAATTTTTTTAATTTTTGTACCAATGGAGCTATCGAAGCCGGGTTTGCGGCACTACTGAATATACTGTATCTACTGTAGTGCCGCAAACCAGGTAGGGGCAGGTATCAGAGAGCAGGTTATCCTGCTCTGAGTACAGATTTCTAACTGGGTGCCTGCAGGCATCTACACGCCCTCAAGGATGATATGAAATGAAACCCTGTAATGGAGAAGTGACGGAATAAGAAAGTCGAGAAAAAAAGGGAGATCCTCAAGAAAACCCACTGGAAAACGGCAATGTCCGTCACGTTTTCAACATTCCCGTCGGGGAATGACCCTACCGAGAATTGAACCCGGATGGTCCTGGTGGGAGCCGAGTGGTCTGACCACAGCTAAACTATGACATACAACCGTCGTCCAATTATATAAGGTGCAGGGTGCTATACTGTTTTGGAGAATATGTTAGCACAAAATACTCTCGTGATTTTTTATCATTTATAACAATAATCTATCGTGTCCCAAACCACATGCAACTCTTCTGGTTTGTGTATTTTTAGTAAATTATTTTTGATTAAATATAAAATATACCACATTTTTACAACAAACTATAACATCTAAAATAATTTCTCCAAATACCATATAGAATTATAACCCTATACATATTCCTATCCCCTTACAGATTATCCTGAAAATTTTGTGATTTATAATTTTTAATAGTAATAAAATACTTGTAACAAGCATAGGTATTAAAAACGAAAAATGTGGAATGCGTGTGACATATAATAGTAACGGAGTTGCTGTCGTAGAGAAAACTCACACAACTCATATAACTTGGAATGCAACAAAATTCTTAATGACTATGGCACCTATTTATGCATCAGTTATGTATTACATTATCCCCCGCGTTATTTGATTAACATATTGCAAGGATCTTCATAGGCAAGTTTACTAAAAATTCACAGACAAAAAATTTCAGGACAATCTGCATGGGATTAGCTACCTGTAGGGGGCTGGAAAAATTATTTTTATACTTTTTAATCTGTTTAAGAAAACCTCATTATTAGAATTTTACATTTATGAATTTAGTTAATTAGCTCTTACTGGGTACTGTGAAAGCATCTAATTGCCATATCACATACCGATAAATAATGCAATTGTAGAGGGACCACGCCTCTTTTTTGTTTGTAGGGGATCGTTTCGACTCTCTTTTTTTTTTTTTTTTTTTAAGTTATGTAGATCTTGTTTAGACTAAACATAATTTAAAATTAGTTATTATTTGAACACCCTTTCAGATATGCTGCAAAAATTCTCTATATAAATTCGAGTTTCAGGGACAGATCTCTCCAATACAAATTTTAATAAACTATGCATAATCCAATTTTCTAAAGACACCGCCTCCCGAAATATTTAGAGTGAGTTCCCGAACATCCTGGATATACGCTTAAGAAACTGACGAGATAGAAAAATTAAAATGATGATGATGTAAAATGTATTTAATTATAGATAGAATGTCAGCCAGTTTTAATTTACCTACCACGTATAGGAAGTAACTATTAGGTAAAAAATTAAGTTCAAAAAAGAAAGCTAAAAATTTACATATAACTATATTGGCAAATTTGGTTACAAGTAAACACAAAGGAATTTATATTTTGTAAATGGTATATTAGTTTTTAAAAAAGAATACTATAGCTGGAGAAATGCTTTCAACAGAGGCAAATATAAGTTGAGTCGTACTATCCACTCCGAACAGCTGCACAGTTGCCACAATGAAAACTAGGTACTATTATTTACTGAAAGCAACCAAGCACGGAAATGTCTTGTCTGTGCGAGGCATGTGTTTGTAAACAGCACTTGTGAACCCTCCCCCCTGGGGTGGCCGAGAAGCGAGGGAGGCTTAGCAGGAACAGACGGGTTTTCGCCTGCTAGTTTGCCGAGGATAAAAACGACATATTTCCATTATGAGTATCTTGGCAATTGAAACAAATCGTTTAATATACAATAACAAGAATACTTGTTAATACCGAACGTCCAATGCAGTTTAATTAACATCATAACATTAATATTATTCTTTTTATCTATATATTTCAGATAAAAATTTGTTCATGGGTGCAATTATCAACGTTTGTACTGTTGCATCCAAAACAGATAGTTAGAATTTTCATTTTTAAAGAAAAACCTTACAACATAATACGATTTACAAAAGATAGAAACAACATATATAAATATACTTTTAATATGGCAAAGTTTCAGCTTCTTGTCATTAATAGTTATTCAAAAAAAGAATTTGAAAATTAACATTGAAAGGAAAGGGTATAAGATTATGAGCCACGGGCCTTTAAGTATTGATATTATTTAAGGGTGTTCAAGTGCGATACAATCATAATTTTATATTTATATTAAATATTGTTAGTTTTGTAGACGATACTTGTAAGTTTGCTGGAATTTTTCAGTTGTTTAATTGTATGTTATTTCACTGTGAATTATTTCATGTACGTTAAGTCAACTGGTTTTCACTATTTGCATGGCAGCAGCACATGCAAATTTTGACTTTGACACACTGTTATGAGAAAACTACGCCAGCTAAAATTGTTTCGTAAGAGCAAACTGTACTCACAAGTATTGTCTATAAAACTAACACTATTTTATATAAATATAAAATTAAGATTTTATTACATTTGAACAACCTTAAGCAATTGTATCTTCTAAATTGGTTTAATATGATTAATGGTTTTATGTCACACATTAGAAGATTTAGAACATACACGTGACTTTCAACCGTGAAATTGGTGAATTTCATACGTTTGCAAACATGTTTGACTTATTAAAAAAATTCCTTACTTATTTCAAGGAATGGTAGTTTGTGGGGCGAGAAGGGTAGAGCCGTAGGGGACAACCGTGGCGCAGTATTAGAGCACACTTCTGTCATCACTATACAGTTCGGGAGTTATTAACGTATTCTTGCATGTGACAATCATGATAGAAGAAACTGCTGCGTGGTGATTCTGCTCGAGGGTCTACGTTTTCCACCAACCTTACATTCAAGTTCTGCTTCATACTAGTCTAGCTAAGGAGACTGTAATCCAGTTTTAAAAATTTAATAATTTACTTTGATTAATTTTACTATGTGAATTTTCTCATAACGATAAAAAATGAGGAATCAAACTTAAAATATTAGTTTGAGGTTAAGTTTATTCATTACCCAAGGAAGCAAGAACTCTGGGTTAAAAATAGAAACTGATGAATGTAAACCCTCAAGACAGCCAAAATTTCACAATTTCTTGTTGATTGTTCCTAAACCTCTTCATATTTTTCAAAAGCTAAAAGTAAAGTGTACGGACATATTTGAATGTATGTGGTGTGAAATTATTTTATAAATGTATTAAATGTATACTTTCTATCTTGGAAAAAGAAATATTTTCAAATAAGGTACGCCAACTAACGAAAATGTTTTGATATGAATGAGTATAACACAAGAATGAATGCATCCATGACACATTCCGCCAATTTGCCCGACACTGGGACAATATTCACCCACGTTTAATATTCATCCATTGCAACTAGATGACTTTTCCCTCCATAATCTAAAACGTCAACTGAAACTCATTCATATGGCAATATAGATACTTGACTTAATTGATATTATTGTTTTTTATTTTATGGGCATATTTCTGACAAGGCCTGCACTGTTTCACAAACTCTTCAACATATTTTGCCCATCCTGGCCAATACAACACACTACCTGCCCTTCATGTACCAAATGTAGCATTTTCTTCCATAAATATGTAATGCCATATCTTTCAGTACTGCTGTATACATTGCTTTACCTGTTTCTTATGCTCTTCTGCTTCCAGACCATATGGCAATCTTGTATATGTATAGATATCAAATGGGGTTGTAAATATGACCTATTTCCTTGAGTCCTGGGTGAGTTTGAGCTGCGTGAAATAAAAAACTGTAAAATATTTATTTTTGTAAAGTTTGTCCTGTTTGTTTTATAATTTCCTCACCCAGTGTCTTTTTTAAAATGACATTATATAGTCCTACTGGAT
This sequence comes from Medauroidea extradentata, assembly GCA_003012365.1. Lineage (NCBI taxonomy): Eukaryota > Metazoa > Arthropoda > Insecta > Phasmatodea > Phasmatidae > Medauroidea > Medauroidea extradentata. The sequence goes on along the minus strand of PNEQ01046679.1, from coordinate 20,126 downwards.
CTAAACAAACTGAACAGTGGCATTCAGTTTATCCACAATAGCAATATTGTTATTGTAGATAATCCGCTCTGCATTATGCTCTCTGTTTCTGATAATTACCCCTGCTTTATCTAACCTGCCAAGTTCATTTTTGAGAAGGCTAAGTTTTGATTTTGCTACTCTCCTAGGAAGTTCGCTCACCTGGTTCTATCTTAACTACACGCTCCTCGGAAATGTCCCCACACCCGTGTACACATCAATGTATACATCGATTACCTTATCTTTTGCACTATTTTTAAAATACAAAACCCAACTTTTCACACCCTGCTAATCCTAGTAGTGGTATTGCATCCAACAATACGACATGAAAATCCAAGTATTCCTCCTCATTACAACCTCATAACACAGGTTAAGTACCCCTACAGGTTTATGGTCTTTCCTCCATGTGAATTTAGTACAACATGTGTTTCACTTTTAACTGTCTTATCAATTTTTGAACATGTATAAAGGCATGGCATTAACCTCAGAATCAGTATATATTTACAGTTCAACAAGTTTACTTTCTATCCTAAATGTTTCTTTCCATTCTGATCTCTTGACTGCACTCTTGTGACCACTATGGTCCACAACATGTACCGCAGCGACTATTTTGAGGCTGTGCAGGTTAAAACAATCATCATCACAGTCTTCATGCACCCTTACTGCTTTAACTTGTCTCACTCTACAAGCCACTGCAAAAAGGTTAGTTATCCAACACTTATTACATTTCAAGCTGGACATTATCTTCTTTTGTGTTTGGAGTTACATCGAGAACGTTGGAACACATAATCTTGGTGGTGTACAGATGTCCCTTGCCTTGAATTATACAGTCTCTTATGATACTCTCTTCTTGTTCATCATATTCACAGTGCTGCACTCGATTTTCAAAGCTGTTAGGAAATGGTAAAATTTCTTGCCCTCTTCCCACCTTCTATGCGAGAATTTGAATATTTCATTTAGTGTATTTTTCCTTCTTCTTCTTCATCTATTGAAAGCTTCCGCAACATCATTGTTTTTTGTCATTTCTTCCTTTAGACCCATCAAACTTGAATGTATTGTACATGAATAGTGCCGTGTCACCAACAAGACTTAACAGGATGGCACATTTAACCTCATCAACAGCTTTGGTTTGCCTTGCCGCTGTTATGCACAACTGGAACTTTTGGTGAAACTTTTCTAATTAATTTCGGCAGTTGATGCCCCCTGGTCCTGGTGGTGGAATTCATGCTGACCGAACCACTATTGTCTGACAAGTGGTAATCTTTAAAAAAATTAATCACTTGGTGGCTCTCGCACACATTATCAATTAATGCCAGATTCGCTGTTTGTTACTATCAGTTCTTATTTACTTTCCACTTGACTGCACCATGTTGTACATTGATTTCATAATAACTTCTTCCAAGTCAACATACAGTGCTCGTGGTCCAATTTCTTTAAAACCTATTTGACACTTCAAAAGCTTTTAACTTTTCTTCTATTTAAATTTCTCTCGTCAATGTATGGACACCAGTAGTGTGTTTGTAAAATTACGGAGCAAAGTTTTTGTTGTGCTGTATTTTAAATTGACGCCACTTTCGGTCATAAATTTTTGTATTACGTGTAAAAAAATGGCTTGGATTTGCTTAATTAACATGAATCAAAGAAATAGAATCATTTAATCTATTACTGTGAAATACCCAGAAGCATTATAGCTGTCTATTTTATTTGTTGTGTAGAGTATAGGATGGATAAAGTGCAAGTGTTTTTATATGGAATGCCTACACTGCGAGATTGTCAGCTGTCGAGAAACTGTGACATCTTGAACTAGGATCAAGCCCGACTTGAGGCGGAACAGAGCTCTAAATACGAGACGATTCACACTTCTGTTAAACAAATAACTGCATTTCAAGGCGAGTTGCGTTATAGAGTGAGTGAAATTGTCATTGAAGTAATGGGAGCAAAGGAGGAACGAGTTAGGATAAAGGATCGCAACATCACTTTGGATAATGCTATAGTAGGATGCCAGGGCAAAATCTCTAAATAATTGAATTAAGACAAAGGGAAGAAGTGAGGCAGGAAGGGTATGATTCCAAATTCAAATTCAAATCCAAGTTCAGAATCACCAGTACTATCACCCTTCAAGGTATGTACCTTTCCTCTGTATGATTCATATAATCTGAAACCCTTTTAGTGTGTGAATTAAAAGTGCAGTAGTGTCTTTAACTACATCAAGCTAAGGAGTTGGGGTAATTTGAGGCTGAATGGACTTCCCTTGACTTCTGATGTATTAAAATATATTGTAAGGTTTTGGCCATTTTTCACCTGTCCCACCGTTCCTTATAATTAAAGAACACCTGTTGACAGTAACTTTGTGACGTAATTTGGAGTAGGTATGTTTATTATTTTATTGAAAAGGGCAGGCATCAGCATTTACATTAGAATCCCAGGGTGCTTCACGAGTATTCTGTTTATGGTTGCAACACAGTTTTGAAGGTAGTTTGTTTTAGTTGCTCGGTTGAGTCTCAAGAACCCAGCCTACGATGTTTGAAAGTATAATATGCTTCTTCCAGCAATAATAAGTGATGTTTTAAGTACTCTTACAGCATACAGGGGCCCAAGACAGAACACCTGACAGGGCTTGAACAAGGACATAGATTTTATGTTAAATTGTAGTTTATAAGTTTGTGTAGTTATTAGCTATTTTTTTTCAATGGGCCGCGCCATTTTTAAAATTTATTTTCACAAGAATATTAAGGATGACAACATTTGCCATGTGTGCATTGAGTCCATTAATTTCCTATATAAAATAATTGAATGTATTTAATTTCAGAATTCTGAGGCATGCTGCATATATATATATATATATATATATATATATATATATATATATATATATATATATGGGTGTATGTTTTTTTTTTGCTAATTCTATTTCTGTGATTCAAAATGAATATTATATTCACTAAATGTATAAGCCGGCAGGAGCGCTGGGCAGCAAGTTTCGAAATACATCACGTGTGTACACCATTTTGTGTGATGTATTTCCGCTACCGGGAGGATGTAGTCCCTGACGATGCGAGAGGTTTTCTTTTTTCTTAGTGTTGCAGATGGCCTAGAGAATGGACGTGTTTTGATGGTCGCGAGATGTAAGATGTATCGCCCAGCATCGGGCTAGTGTGTGTGATTTTCAGAGGCTAAACTCACGCATAGTTGAGACAATAAATAATAATCTGCAGAGAATAGTATTTCGGCCGGATTGGTGCGTAGGTTAAATAATTTACCTGGATTTCATTTTTGTATGCCAAGCCCATCGAATTTTACTTCTGTAAACACGTGGGGTGTTATAACTTATGTGATTGGCTAATAAAACTCAGTTTCCGTCTTCAAATTGAGTTCTGAGTTATTCGCTTGGTCTTACTGATTGTGCAGTTATTCTCTTTTTCTCGCCGAACCACCCATGACCTGAGAAGAGAGTTGCTCTACCACTGAGTGTGTGGAAGGGTGCAGGCCGAGGCTAATACTCGGAGAAGCAGTAGCACGGGACGGAGGCCCGCTACAGTATATACTCAGAGTTTGCAGCCATAAAGTTTGTAATTCACCTTGTATGTCTGCCATGAGCATATAATTAGTTGTTTGTTGATGTGTTTATGTTTGGCCCATAATGTGGCTTACCTGTTTTGTATTTTTTTTTTTCAAAATTGTTGTACTGCAGCAGAGGTGGTGTGAAATCATTTACTTGTTTATAATGTATGTCTGTGAAAGGTATGGTTATTTTATGTCCTTCCATGAACTAGCCTAAGCCTATTTAGAAACCTAAACCACCTGGACCAGTGGAAAATGAGTACAGTATAGGCCGTTCGGAGTAAAGTGAACACTAAAAATTTAACCTTTGAAAAATATCACTAACCATTCTGGTATATAATTCAACATTAACTATAGTTGCCTTACTGCTTGTATGGTTGGCAACGAAATAACACAACATAGTTCCGTGTTTGTTCGTATTTAAATACAACAATACTGAAACAAATAGAACCGACAGCGATATAATTGCATTTTACATAATTTATTAACTTTATTTTTTATCAAACTATACACGTACATATCGACTGAACAATTTATCTTACACGCGCAAACATAAAGTGACGTGTCCAGGAGGTTAGACTTTTCCCGTCGATAGCCGTTACACGTGGAAACATACGAATTGGCTGGAAATAGATCTTTAGCAGGGCTTTTTCGAGTGCTCACTTTATTCCGAACCGCCTATACCAAGGAACAGAATATTTGATTTGAAGCAATATACATGTATTTTATTCATTTTAGCTCAATTTTGTATCCACCCGCGAGTGACGCCTTTCCAATTTAATTTGTTTTCAGTCTCAATAACCAACATTTACTCGCTCCGAAATGTAATTAAAGTTTTGGTGGCCCGAGTTTGCAGTTTTGAATTCATGACAATGTGGCATATAAAATAGACTGTAATATTTAAAAAAGTTCCCTGAGGCCGAAGTATGCATCCACATCCTTGCGGGGGTGAGCGGATGCACTGTCATTTTTGGCCGTCATTAAGATCGCCTCGTGGAGGAAGGGTGGCTGCGGCCATGTGTGTCGGCTCACCGGAAATTTTGTAATTGTCTCGGAAGTATCTGAAATGGTGAATTATGGATACTCAGTAGTAAAAAGTTGCACCTATTAACGAGTATTATTGTTATCCATCCACGTGTTCTCGAACCTACATCGAATATTGAACTCTGAGATAAGAATCCTTTGCCGCCGCATGTGACGCTGTGGTGATATTATTCTGCTTGGTTACTACTTGGTTGCTGAAGCCGAAGATTACGCTGGTACCATTACACTGATCGACCCGGAAGATTACGCAGGCACCATTACACTGATCGACCTGGAAGATTACGCTGGTACCATTACACTGGTCGACCCGGAAGATTACGCTGGTACCATTACACTGGTCGACCCGGAAGATTACGCTGGTACCATTACACTGGTCGACCCGGAAGATTACGCTGGTACCATTACACTGGTCGACCCGGAAGATTACGCTGGTACCATTACACTGATCGACCTGGAAGATTATGCTGGTACCATTACACTGGTCGACCCGGAAGATTACGCTGGTACCATTACACTGGTCGACCCAGAAGATTACGCTGGTACCATTACACTGATCGACCTGGAAGATTACGCTGGTACCATTTCACTGGTCGACCCGGAAGATTACGCTGGTACCATTACACTGGTCGACCTGGAGAGGGGAAGCTACCCTGGAACTACTGTCTAAAATAAAGTAAATACAAAGTTGCTGCGTGTGTAGTTGAGCAGTCAAATTTTATATGCTGAATGTTGTGGTTTCTGTGCATTGTCCCCTTTTCAGTATTTACATAGTCCCTTTGGCCTGGTGCCCTGATGAGGGATTTTTAATCCACTATGATGTTGAATGTTAGGACAGGAAATGTGGTTGGTTAAAATGTTATGTATGAACAGGCGATCTAAGAACAGCCTTCTTTGGAAGAGTTCGATGGGAGTGAAATCTGTGACAAAATTTTGCTTTTATGTTATGAAATAAATTTATTTTGAATTTTTTTTTCAATTAATGACTGGCTGACAAGGATAAGGAATTCCAAATGACTGACCCATAATCTAATTTAGACCGGATAAGTGAATAAGATAAGCAAATGGTAGACTCAAGGCTGTGCTTGATGAGTCCAAAGTTTCTATTAGTGGTGCTTTTATGGTGGTCAACATAATGATGAAAAAACAGTTTCTCATCAAATAGTATTCCCAGATCTTCAATGTAGGTGTTGAATTTTAAGGTTTGATCAAAAAGAAAATAGGGAAATTTAATAGGTTTAAGTTTACTGGTAAAACTAATGAGCTGAGTTTTGTCAGGATTAAGGGTCATGTAATTATCCTTACACCAAGTTGCGATGGAAGAAATATCCTTTTGAGTGGTTAAAATTTTTCTGCTCAGGTTTAAGCCATCAGTGAAATGAGCAATATTGGAGTGTTTAATTACTTTTGGAATGTCATCAATGAAGATATTGAAAAGAAGTGGTAACAAACAGCTTTCTTGGGGAAACAAGATGTAATAGGTTTATGAGATAATTTATCCTTTCTCTTTACGTGGAAGTAGCGATTTATTAGGTAATTAGATAGTAATTTGACTGTCTTGTCATGGATTCCAGCAGAGTGTAATTTATTGATAAGTGAATTATGATTGATAGTATCAAAGGTTCTGGAAAAATCAAAGTACATAGTGTCTGATTGCTTCCTTGAGATGACAGTCATATAAACAGGAGAGTAGAATTCAAGCAAATTGGTGCTGGTTGTTTTTTATTTGTACAAAGCCGTGCTGAAAAGAAGAAAGGCGATTTAAGTGTGAAAAATTGTATGTTTATGAAGGGTCTTCTCGAAAATTTTTGAAAAGTACAGAGTAAAGAAATAGGTCAGTAGTTATCACAGTTAGTCTTGGGCCTTTTCTTGTGAATCAGGATAACAATTGTTGTTTTCCATAAAGTAGGGATGAGCCCACTAGTGAACAGAGGTTGTAAATGTGACTGGGAATAGGGGTTAATGTATCTGCACAAAACTTTGATGATAAAGTTGGGAATGCCATTGGGTCCTTTGGATAATTAAGTTTTGAGTTGCTTGATGTTCCATTGTACCATTGAGATGTTAATATGTAAGCATGGAGTGACAGGGTATTGGATATATTGCAGCTGATAAAAGGCAGGAGCCAAGCTATATGCAAAACAATTTACAATTTGACCTGCATCTGTTGTATGGATGGTTTTCAAATATTGCCAGAATTTCTTAGGTTTCTTTTCGACAATATCATTACCTTGACTGTAAAATTTATTCTCATCACATTTTAGGATTGGTTTAATAACTTTACGATAGTGTGAAAAAAGAGAATAGTAGGTAGTTCAGATTGTTGGTACGTCTGATTATTTTATGATAGTGGTTTTTTTGTTTGAGCTTGAATATTAGTGTTTTTAAATACAGATGTAATGAAATAGGTTTCTTAGAGGTAGGTATATAAATGTTTACAGCTTCTTTAACTGTGTTGAAGAGATAAAATACTTTTTCATCAACTGATTTGAGCTGATAAAGATTTTCTTAGTTGTGAATACGAAGGGTGTGATAAAGAGAAAGATAGTCTCCTTTGTTGTAAAGTGGTATACAAGAAGTATAAAAAGGCGTTTGCACTTCACAGGAGATTAGAAAGGCTTCGTGATGTCTGCCTTCTGGAACCAAAGCATCATTTGCAAAGTAAATTGCGGTGACTTCGGTAATGGTGAGGTATAATTACAGGAGATGTGTTGGAGGAACTAATGAGTTCAATTGTTTCAGGTTGAGGGCTGCTGTGAAGTTGAATAATTTATTTGCCTTTGGTTTTGTCACATGTTGAGTGATATTCTGTGAATGAAGGTCAGTACAATTTATATCAGGGACATTGAATTCACCAAGTATATAATAAGTGACCCCAGAAAGTGAGCTAATCACTAATATAGATCAAGTAGGTAGTATAATTTACTACAGGAGTGTCTGGTTGGAAGTAGATAATTTCTAATATACAACTTTGCTTGTTGAGCTTAAACTGGATCCAAACTGCTTCAACATTTGGACATTCAAGTTGGTAGCATCTGGTAGAGTAGGGTTGAGGTTGTATCTCTTAAGCCAAGTCTCTGTTAAACAAATAATGGTGAAGCTGTTGCTTATGACTTGCTCATTAAAGATGACGACCTTTGTTCTTAGGCCATGTACATTCTGGTAATAGATTTAAGTCTAGAGATCAGACCTTTTTAATAATTTGCTGGGTGGAGGCCGGTCCTCCAATACCGCTGAGGAAATCATGGCTTCAGCAGGCTTAGGGCTAACACTTACTGAAGATGAGTAGAGCTGTTCTTGGTTGAGGTGGCATCTGAATTGATCAATACGAATTCCTTCAGGCCAAAACATGGGGTTCAGTACTGCTTCAAAGTCACGTTCAGTGACTGCCATGTGGAATGAGGCATAGATGCCAAATTTAGTCTTTAATTTTGAAACTTTTAACATAACTGGTGTTTATTTCTTTTTGGATATATTCACTGACATCAAATTCTGTGATCAGAAGATCAAACCTGGTGAAAAATATGGCTTTCGTTCGTGGTTTCAGTAATTTGGCAGCTACCTTAAGTGAGGTGGATTTCCGAGCACCGATCTGGATGGTGTTTACTTTAACCTATTCCCCCCCTCCTCCCGTGTTGGACCTACCTTGGGATCTCTTTTGTTGTGACATGTTAAATATCAGGGTGTAGTTGTCTTCAGCTGTCCTGCCATGTGCTGACTCCGATCCTCCTTCTTGAATCAGCAGAGATAGACCGATGTGGAGTCGGCTGGGATGGTCCGGCTACTGTTCTTGCTACGCTGGCTGGTTGTTCAAGTTGTTCACTCTTGGATGGCTTGGCCAAAGCTTTACTGTAGAAGCCCTGTGGTGGGTCTCCTTTATAGATTAACCTGAGCGCAGGGCAGATTTTAGGTCTTGGATTTCTTTGCGGTGGTCTTCCACAAGTAATTCCAGTGTAGTATTGTCACTACTTAGGTTATCCACTTTCTGGACAAGATAATTTATTAACTGTAATAAATGTTCCTGATTTAAGGAAAATTTTATCCCATATTAGAATATTAACATCCTCTAAGAAAGCACGAAAATCCGCACTACTAGTACTATACATATTGGCACGTTAAACGCCAGACACAGTATCTACCGTGGAACGTCACCCGAGCATACCCGAGCACGTCCATTTGTGCCAGTGTCTAGAGAGCAAATTCATAATTATCTTGTAATGCCATAAAAATTTTAAACCTAAAACTTTTTATTTAAATTGTGTTTAAGTAACTGGGCCAGAATCATAAAACTACGAGAATATCTCGCCTAAAGGCAGAATATGAGTATCGTCTCTAACCTGTGTGTGTACGTATATGATTATTCAAGGTATATTTATAAGAGAACTTTGCCTTACAAACAAAACACGAAAATTTTTTCTCACCAGTGTGTGTGCGAGTATGTACTGCTAAACTTGAGACATAAGAAAATTTTGCAGAACATGTAGAACATGAATATGGTCTCTCACCTGTATGTGTACGCTCATGAACATTCAAAGAACCTTTCCTAGAAAACTTTGCCTTACAAACAGAACACGAAAATTGCTTCTCACCAGTGTGTGTGCGAGTATGTATTGCTAAACTTGTGCCATATGAAAATTTTGCAGAACATGTTGAACAAGAATATGGTTTCTCTCCTGTATGTGTACGCATGTGAACAATCAAGGAACCTTTCCAAGAAAACTTTGCCTTACAAATAAAACACGAAAATCGTTTCTCACCAGTGTGTGTGCGAGTATGTACAGCTAAACTTGAGACATAAGAAAATTTTGCAGAACATGTTGAACATGAATATGGTCTCTCACCTGTATGTGTACGCATATGACCAATCAAGGAATCTTTCCTAGGAAACTTTGCCTCACAAACAGAACATGAAAATGGTTTTTCACCAGTGTGTACGTGTATATGACTTAATAATGCTGATTTGTTTACAAATTTTGCAGAACATGTCGAACACGAATACGGTCTTTCACCTGAATGTCTTCGTAAGTGATCCATCAAATGATATTTAGAAGACAGGGTTTTTAAGCACACTGAACATGAATATAGGTTTTTACCACTTTGTTTGTGGCTGTTAATGATCAAACCATTTTTAAAAGACACCTTAGTAGCAGTACCTTGTTGAATTAATGACAATTTCTTACGTTGGTGAGTAATGATATGTCGTTTCAAAGTGCACACATTAGAAAACGTGACTTTACACAGTGAACATGAAAATGGCTTAGCTATAGTTGAATTACAATCATCCTTCACTGAAGAATATGATAACATTGTTCCTGATTGCAAGATATTTCTTGTTTTCACTTCTACTGAGGATGCTGGATTAACACATTCTTCTGAGACATAGTTGTTCAGCAGCACACCCCCTTCAATGTCATTCCCACTACATGAAGCTTCTAGAAAATAAAAATACCACAACATAAGATTATAAAATACAGCTGAATAAATATTGTACATACTTTTACAACAATGTCAGAACTATAATTAACAGATGGCCATCAAAATTTTTACACTACGAAGGAAGTGAGCTTTCATAGCAAAATTTGTTGGGCAGAATACTTATCAGAGTCAGGTTTTATTATTTCACTAGTAGCTCAGTGTGAAGCAGTAAACAATAGGAAATCAGTGTGGCCCCATCACAGGCAGCAATACTCGATGATGGATTAGCATTGTGTGGAAGTTATTTAGACATATATCTGTAGTATCTCAGCCCATGTTGCTTTAATGCATGGCTTAAGGGTGCAGCGTACCAGCGCATGAGAGGCTCATAAGCGACGGAGCAGTAAGGTTGTCCTTGAATTGTACATCAAATGCTGTGTCGCCTTAACAAGCCAAGCGCTGAACTAGGTTGCAAGGTTCCCGCAGAACGATTTTTACTATGGAACATTAAGCGGTGACCACATAATTTTATTGGTGGAAAGTCTGCAACTAAGTTCAGTGCAGGTCGCAATCTGAGTTTCACATACAACCAGTTAGTACACCTTGAAATACGAAGTCTGAAAAGGCAGTTTTTAGCCATGTTGGAGGGCTTAGAAACAGTGTTTTAAATGAGCAGGCATCTTAACAATGAGGTTCCGACCTTGTCTGAAGTTTTTTCTTTTTGTATGTTGGCACAATGGGCACATATTAAATATTTTTGTAGAAAAACCTGTTTATGAACACGCTGCAACGCATTTGAAGCGTGGGGTAGGCGGCCGTCTTAAGTTCATCAACATTGACTATGGACGTCCCGTGGTAGTCAGTTTTCGTCCGACCATTCATCACGTATTTTATGGACAAGATTTCCTGTGGAGATGCAGGCCTAGGAAGCAGTGTGACAAACATTATTATAATGATGTTATGTCTATTTTTAGACCTCTGGTCCTTCTGTCATCATGTTGCACCGCCGATTGATGTCACTAATGGGGCCGTATAAAAGACTCCAAACTGCGCAATAGCTCAGTCTAGTCTAGTGTTTGGGAGTTTTATGGAGATCTCTGTAAATATATAGTAAGACCCTAGTGTATTGTGGGTCGGCGCCAATGGGGCGACAACAGACGTTGTGAGAAGTGATGGGCTGTTGAGAAGACAAACACTTGGTGTGTTGTGTCAGCGGCAGAGACGACGGGAAGCAGCGCCATTGGAGGCTGTAGTATCACGGCGACGGTGGTCGATGTCGAAGCTGGGTAACACCAGCGGGCTGTAGAAGGGACGAACAAAACTTGGGAGTGTTGAATCGGCAGCAGCAGTGCAGAGTGTGTAGGCGTGCTACAGAAGCGGTGAGCTGTGGAGTACAACACTGGAAGTGTCGAGGAGAGCAGTAACTGGCAACTTTAGGAGACTGCCTACCTGATGATTCAAGAGAATAAGGAATGCTTTGGGAATAAATGTCAGCAGGAGAGTTCGCTCTTGGTCCTGCTAGAAGGAGATGCTAAGCTTTTGGAGAGAGACTGGTGAATCCATTTTGGTGACATCAGAGTCTACCGTGAGGTAGCAGGCACATACCTTTGGAGTAGTATTGGGCGAAATAAGAGGACTGTTGCTACGGGTCGACAGACAAAAAAGAGGTGTACGACAGGAGTCAAACCAAAGACCTCAAGAGTGAAGACAGTTGTGCACACAGGGTACTGCGCAGCACATGGTGAGTCATCATCACTTCAGACTGTTAAGGTTGTACATTGTCATTATTTGAAAGAAAGTTTAATTGGGTATATGACTGGACTTTTATTGTGATTTGTAGTCTTTAGTTCATTAATAGTGAACGTTAGTTCAGTGTTTTCTGCAGATTTCAATGATAATTTGTCTGCAGATTTATTTAGTTACCGTTGTTGTGTGTACATATTTTCAAAAATTTCCCCTACATTTTAATTGAGATATTAAACTATAAATTTTAATAATTTAAAGTCGTTCAATTCATAACTGTAAAAAGTCTAATGTCTGACGTGCTAATCATGTATGCACATAACCTTTTTGTATAACAAAAAAAATTTCATTGTAACAGGTGCAATATTTATATTATAAAATAATTAAATTTTGAACCTCTGCATAACGTAAAAGTGCAGTCTTATATAAAATCGCCTCTCACACATTACTAACGTATTGAAGAGAGAGATCACCTTAAGCCGTTACAGACACAAAGCATCACGGAATAATTAGTCGCCTAACACATGTCAGAGCTATATGTGGGAAAGCCGGAAATCCATCAGCTAATGGCATCAAATTTTCACACAAAGTTAGTGCAATAAGTAAAATCTCAATGAATCCAAATGAAAGTTTAACTATTTGCAACAAGAAAAATACTCCATTGTTTGGTACCTAAGACATGTCTGTGCAATGTCTGGGAACCCGTAACGAATGTCAGTTGAAAGTCCTATTTCACGCTGTTTTGGCCATTTTACACGCAGCCGGTAAGAAATAACATGCTCTGAAGAGTGCTGCCAAAATGTGTGTAGTGAGGACAGCCGTGAACTACATACAGCAGGTACGGGAAGGGGGGAGGGCGAGACAGAGCTAAGCCGCTTATCTTTTCCAAAGATCAGGAAGGCTAGCTATTCCGTACTCCCTAGTTTCTCTGGCCACTGAAAAGTCGTCACCTCAGAACAAGGAGGTGTCGTCACTTGGTTCTAAGACTGCACATGAGTGTACTCGTGGCCAATTTTGCCTGCCGGTATTTTATCGAATCCTCAGCTATAATCTATGTAATATTTACTACAATGATAAATGTTGTATTTATTGGAATTTAATTTTGAAATATTTTTGTTAATGTTTTGATAAATACATGTATCATGATTAAGAGTACACCATTAACGTTCAGAAAAAATAAAAGATTCTTAACAGTTTTCCAGCCGTCTATTAGCATTACAGGACAATTTTTTTTTTGGTGAATTAATATCTTATGTGATCATAATTTTCTAATATAATATTTAAAATTGTAATTTTCTTTCAAAGGTCTCGGTTCCAGAAAGGGAGAGTAAAGATGCAGTTATTTATTCCTGAATGTTCTAGATAGGGTGTAATGTTTGTCATTATGGCCAGGTGGCCTTGGTAGGAGGCAGGAACTTTGTTTTTCTTTTCGTGTTCTGGGTTTTTCTGCGGGAGTTTTTGGCGCAATTTTTTTTAATGCGTAGTTTCTAGTTGTGCCCTAAGAGGGTTGTAGATAATTGAACGAATGACGAGGGTGACGCCACCGAAAACCAGCCAATGAGAGCACGGCTTGTGGCGCCCCTTCGCCCTTTGTTTTGTAATGTTTTGCCTCCGCCATTTTTTTAGAACAAGTCGTGACACGATTCAGACCGGACGTGCGCGGGGCTGCAGCCCAAAATCTTTTTACGAAGTGAAGTTCGGGAGTTGAAAATGTAACATGTACGGGTAGCACCGTGGCCTCTATTCTGTAACCTTTCTTTTCTGACATCTTTTGAACTCTACAAAATTTGTTTCCGTCTGTACATGTAGGCCGTTAGGTGCTGAGAGCCAGGATGGCTACTAATTTTTCTTCACCGCGTGTGTATTCACCGTGTGCTAAATTTTCTGACTTTGTCTCGCCTAATTGTCTGATATAGTCTGCTGCGTTTCTGCTTGTAATTTTCTGTGAACCGGATACACTGTACTAAGACTGGTATAATGTATTTCGTGCTGATGTAAATTGAAATCTAATTAACCAGCAGTCTCGGATCATAGTGAAGTATATTATTTCGTGACTAACTTCTCTAAATTTACAAGTTTCTGTGAAAGTTATAAATTTGGTCTACAATGTGACGTAACCTACAAAAGTATTGCCAGTAAATTTCGGAGTATTTGACTACAGATCAAGAGAAATGTTTCAGTTTTTATTCTTGCCTTTTTGGCTGGGTTATCATCGAACTAGTCCACTGGTCTAGGAGGACTGGTGTGCTACAATTTGGCTATCCAAGCGGGGCACGAGTACGAAATTTGACGGGAAGCATCAACGTGGAAACGCTACAATCTGGCAGCCCAACGTGTCGCCGATACCTGAACACAAAGGTTTTCCACTTCCTGAGGGAGTTTGGTCAGCCTGCGGGAGACAGCTATCGGTACAGGGAAAACAACGGCCCCATAGAAGTGGATCTGATGCTGATATCATAGAGGGAGCAACACCCCGGGAAACCGCAAATTTAAATAATCATTGGTCAAGATTGTGTCCAGCTTTTAGTATTTCGAAGATATCAAAAAGTAACTGGTTAAATTCACAGTGAAAATTAAGTTTGTGGGAAAACAAAATTAAAAAATTTTTGTATATTTCATGATGGTAACAATAGAATTATATTTGACAGGAAATGGTGCAAAGCTAAAAGTGGTGTAAAACTCAAACTTTTGTTGTCGTACCAGACCACAGGCCAGGTGGAGTTGTGCCTGGTCGCTGCAGGTGTTCGAAGCGTGTGTCATAACACTGCCGCAGGAAGCCGAACCAATAGTAACCATGCCTGATGAGGATGAGCCGAGACTCCAACCCATCGTCCAAAAAGTGTGGGAACTGGATGCACCACTGGAGAGTACGACTTTTACCATACACATCGAGGAACCAGAAGAGTCGCCTCGATGCCAACCACGACGCCGACGCAGCAGGAAACCCCAGTTACATTTGTCCGAGCGTAGCACAAATGGCCAGCAGAAGGAAGGGGTCAACCCCGAACCGAGGAACGAATGGAAATGCAGACGCCGAGCACCTGCCTGGTTTCATCCTCGTGTTCGCTGCTTTCCGGAGTGGGACGTGACTGGTGGCCCTCAATCATTGGCGCCTACTGTAGAGACGCCAGTGGCAGAATGTCAGGACTGTAAGACCACAACTTCCCAGGACATGCTGGTGTTACAGACGGCTGGCAGCCCAATGTCTACTCCCTCGATCCATACCAACAGACACCGAAGGGAGCCCTACAACCTACGACCTCGCTCACGACAGAAACAGCAGACCTGCTGTGTACCACCCGACGACTCAGGAGATGAAGCCGGAGACTTCGACCTACAGCAGACCCTAGTGTTCAGTTGTTGGGAGCGATGACACCGGCAGCAAAGTACATAGCGAATGCACACACCTGCAGTGACCAGTCGTCTTCAGGAGGGGGGCGTATGTCGTCGTACCAGGCCACAGGCCAGGTGGAGTTGCGCCTGGTCGTGGCAGGTGTTCGCCGAATGTGTCAGTGGCAGGTGTGCGCTGGATGTTAACGGCAGATGTGCGGTACTTGAGTGTGTGTGGCGGGTCAGTGACGACGGCAGGGCGTGTGTGAACATGACACAGACGCGCGACACCTGCCATTCCGGCCGCCGTGCGGCCATCTGCCAGAGCAAGACAAGTCGCTTCGCAGCCCCCTCTCTCTTCCGGCGCCTGAAGAAGGCAGTCTGGAAGCAGCGACCGCGACGGACGGAACGAGAGACACGTGGAATGCTTCGTGACTCTGATTCGTCCAGCGAGAATTGCGTAATGCGCGTGTGCAACTATCCAGTCCAGTGTTCTACTTTGTTTTGCCATTTCGAACTGGCTCGCTTAAGGCCCTAGGGTATGGGGGTGTGGACCGCCCCATAAGTGTCCATGTAAGGTGTAGTTTTCTACAGGTCCTCCCTGTTTTTCTCGATACGTAGCTGTTTCGACTCGCCAGGTGAGAGAGGGGCACGCCGGCACGAATAGACCATGACCCATCGAGCCTCGTGTTCCCGGCTACACGCTTAACCGGGTGGCGCCCAGAGCATTCCAACGCAGCTCCGTTCCTTCCTCACTCTCACCGGACACGGCATCAAAATGTAGCTGAAACCAGATATACAATTACAGATAAAGAATTGTCAGTATTGTATTTTCTTGTTCCAAATTTAGGATTTACATATATGGTAAGGAAACTACAGTACTAACTGATCACCGTGCTTTATGTCATTTTCAGTCATGTAAACTTTTACATGGTAGAATTACCAGATAGATTTTGGCATTACAGGAATACTACCTTAGTATTGAGTATGTTCCTGGCAAGACTCAGGTTGTTGCTGATGCACTGTCAAGGAGTAGGACTGACCTTGCTAAAGCTAAGGGTAGGGAATTTCAAATTAGGAGTCTTAGAGAGGAGTTGGATAAAGCATGTGAAGGGTTTAGAATTTGTGTAGAAAAGATAAAAACGGAAACTTTGCAAGATCCCAGATTAAGTAAGGTACTGCTAGAATTAGATTCGGAAAATTGCAGAAATGTCATTCAGGAAAAATTCAAGGAAAAATATGGGTATTTATTCCAGAATATTAACAGAGTAGGTTCTAAATGGTTGTTATGTATACCTGATACACTCAGAGAGGAGATTAGTAGAGCAATGCATCATGAATGTGGCCATTATGGAGTAACAAAAACAGTAAAATATGTTCAAAAATTTTGTCATTTTAGAGATATCTACAGAACGGTTTCAAAAGTTATCAGTAAACGTTTGATGTGCACACAAACAAAAGTACCAAATAGAAAATGTCAAGGTATTATGGGTCATGTCTTGGCCACTAAGCCTCTTGAGGTTGTATGTGTCGATCTGTTTGGCCCTTTGCCGAAAGGTTAAGGTGGTGTACAATATCTTTTTGTATTATTGGATGTATTTTCCAAATTTGTGAAATTGTATCCTATCAAAAGGGCTACTGCTCAAGTGGTACCAGAAAAGGTTATGGACCACTATGTAATTGAGGTAGGGCAACCTAAGAAAATTATTTCGGATAGTGGTCCCCAATTTAGGAGTGATAAATGGAAAACTTTAACAACAGTGTTGGGGATAGAATTGGGGTATACTGCAGTGTACCACTTTGCAGCAAACCCCGTAGAACGGGTGATGCGAGAGCTAGGGAGACTGTTTAGGGTATTCTGCCGTGAACATCACAGTCAGTGGGCTGTCATAGTTAGAGAAGTGGAGAGACTGATCAATTCATGTTGGCATGAAAGTACTGGGGCCACACCTTTTGAAATTATGGGTAAGTGAAAACCAGAAACTGTATTGCAAAATTATGTGTGTTGTCCTAGCGAAAGTGAAGTGGATATCAGTGACTATGGTAAAGTTCAACAAAGATTAGAGTTTAAGGCAAGGAAAAGAGGACAGAAGTGGGATAAAAACATTAAAAAGGTTACTTTTCAAAGTAGGTGATGAAATGTTGGTAGCTATGAGCATCACATTTGAACAACAATTTTTTTTGGGTTTATGAAGAACCATATGTTATAGAAGGTATTGAGGGACACAATGTGTACGGAGAGAAGGAGGGAATTGGCATGTTACTCTTTTAAAACCCTGGAAAAAAGTGTAATGAAATATCTGTTAATTTTTGTTCCTTTGGGTGCCAGGTGGTGATGTAATTGATGTAGTAATGGATTAAGTATGCTTCACATATAATTCTGTTTGAATTTAGAATAAGTACAGGAATTCTTCATGTAGCCATAATAACTGGATTTCAGTGGCAAGACAGTGTACAAATATTGTGGGTTAAGTTGAATTTTGGTAACAACTTATGTAAATAATACAAAGAAATTTAATGAGCTGAGTGCAGAGAAGGATGTAGTACTGTAGGCCTATATGTAAGTAATTAGTGTCTATAGCATTATTGAGATTTTTTTTGGTGATTGATAATAATGCTGAGTGATGAATAATATGTGGCATAATACATTTGTTCATTGTAGAATGTTTGTTTATTGCTTGCATGCTTTTTAAATGTAAAGATTATTATGAAATAATGTCATAGAGAAGTATGAATAATTGGGAAACCAATTTTTTCAATAATTTGGAAGTGTGTTTTGTCATTTTAAAGGTTATTTCATTGAACATTTGGACTAATATGTTGTGAATGGACAAATATGAGAGAGGTGTTTATTCATGGTGAAATAATAGGTTGACGATGTTGGAACACAAAATTTTGAACTTTGTTTTTAAACTGAGTTTGAGCTACATGCAATATAAGAAATGATTTAGTGTTAATATCATTGGACATTTGTAGTAAATGATAATCTGCATGTTATCATGATGCTATTTCTGTAGGGATTATGGAAAGGAAGTAATATGTAAGTTTGCTTAAAGTATTGGAGTTTTGTATAACTTAATGTTCAATCGTTCCAATGTATGAACTTGTAAGTAATTAATATAAATATTAATTATTTTCAACAAGAAACGTGAACAAATTTGTTCAAGTTTCTTGTTGAAAATAATTATGCTGTAGGGTCATTCTGTGTTAGTATATTGTGGTACATCTTTGGTTTTGTCTACAAGAAAAGTGTTAACAGATTGTAATGTTGCTATAGGGAATTTATCTGCATATTTTCTGGTACATGTTGTTTTCAGGGTCATGGTCAGCTAAGAACTACTTGGAAAAAAAACCTTCAGTTTTTTCCCAAGTAGTTGGGGAAGGGGGGTAATGTAGCATTGTAAGACAAGGGGTTTTATTTTACTGTAGAATTTGTATTTTATGTAATCTAAATTTTATAATATAATAATTAAAATTTTAAATTTTAGTGGTCTCGGTTCCAGAAAGGGAAAGTAAGGATGCAGTTCTTATTTCTTGTATGCTCTAGATAGGGTGTAATGTTAGTCGTTACGGCCAGGTGGCCTTGATAGGAGGCAGTAACGTTGTTTTTCTTTTTGTGTTCTGGTTTTTTCCGCAGGAGTTTTGGCGCCGTTTGTTGTTTTAATGCGTAGTTTATGATTGTGCCCTAGAGGGTTCTAGATAATGGAACGAATTACGAGGGTCATGCCACTGAGAACCAGCCAATGAGATCACGGCGTGTGGTGCCCCGCGCCTTTCGTTCTGGAATGTTTTGCCTCCGCCATGTTAGAATAAGTCGTGACACAATCCGGATAGGACGTGCGTGGGGTTGCGGCCCAGAATATTTTATGAAGTGAAATTCAGCAGTTGAAATGTAACATGTACAGGCAGCACTGTGGCCTGTATTCTATAACCTTTTATTTTGGACATCTTTAAACTCTACCAAATTCGTACGTGTAGGCCGTTAGGTCTGATATAGTCTGCTGCGTTTCTGCTTGTAATTTTCTGTGAACCAGATCCACCGTGTTAAGACGAACAGTGTATTTTGTGCAGATGTAAATTGAAATCTAATAAACCAGCAGTCTCGGGTCATAGTGAAGTATATTATTTCGTGATTAACTTATCTAAATTAGCCAGTTTCTGTGAAAGTTCTAAATTTGGTCTACAATGTGAGGTAACCTACAAAAGTACTGCCAGTAAATTCCGGAGTACTTGATTACAGATGAAGAGAAATGTTCCAGTTTTATCCCTGCCTTTTTGGCTGGGTTATCTTCGAGCTAGTGTACTGGTCTAGGACTGGTGTGCTACAACATTTACATATGATTCTGCAGACGGCAACAAGCCACACTGATACCTAAAGTGCTGTTATATATTCAATATAATGTCGCTGTAATGAAAATTTTGTCAGTCAACTATATTACAGACATAAATGTTACACACCATAATTTTTAACAACGAAAAGTTTTTGTTTAATTTTACAACGAAAGAAAATATCTACCAACTATTACATTTATGAAAGCTAGAAACTCATCCTAATTATCAGTTGAGTTCCAACAATGAAACTGTTAACAAAAATTCTTATTATCGCATATGAGCACGTTTCGTCAATGAATTAAAACAAATTACAGAATTTGTTTTCCTTCATAACTGGAAGTTATTGTTAAGAACATGCTTACATTGAATAAAATGTTCATAGTTGCAAATTTAAATTGACTGCTGTGGAAAACTGTATAGACAAATCCCGTTAAAGCTAAAGGAAACAGATATTTTTTTCTAGAAGCTTATTTTAAGCTGAGAGTGCCAGAAATCCCAAAAAAAGGTTTCTGCGCATGCCAGTTCAGTTCATAAGGAAGCCATGTCTAAGTTGACTGGCTTCACCAGTGTTCCTGTTTACACACATCTGTCATCAGTAAATGAGAAACAACAAATTCCTGCTAGGAGAGCCTTGGGAACCACTTTCACAATTTTTGCATTTTTTTACTTTGACAAAGGATACCTCT
>PNEQ01046678.1:0-14655 GCA_003012365.1 Medauroidea extradentata | reverse complement strand
AGCAAATATCATTGTCTCGATTGTTTGCTCATAAAGTTGGCAAATATCATTGTCTAGATTGTTTGCTCATAAAGTGAGCAAATATCATTGTCTCGATTGTTTGCTCATAAAGTTGGCAAATATCATTGTCTAGATTGTTTGCTCATAAAGTTGGCAAATGTCATTGTCTAGATTGTTTGCTCATAAAGTTGGCAAATATCATTGTCTAGATTGTTTGCTCATAAAGTTAGCAAATATCATTGTCTAGATTGTTTGCTCATAAAGTTGGCAAATATCATTGTCTCGATTGTTTGCTCATAAAGTTGGCAAATATCATTGTCTAGATTGTTTGCTCATAAAGTTGGCAAATATCATTGTCTAGATTGTTTGCTCATAAAGTTGGCAAATATCATTGTCTCGATTGTTTGCTCATAAAGTGAGCAAATATCATTGTCTAGATTGTTTGCTCATAAAGTTGGCAAATATCATTGTCTAGATTGTTTGCTCATAAAGTTGGCAAATATAATTGTCTAGATTGTTTGCTCATAAAGTTGGCAAATATCATTGTCTAGATTGTTTGCTCATAAAGTTGGCAAATATCATTGTCTCGATTGTTTGCTCATAAAGTTAGGAAATATTGTCTCGATTGTTTGCTCATAAAGTTAGCAAATATCATTGTCTCGATTGCTGTTTTGTAGTTTTTTGATACTGACTTTCAAAAACACGTATATTTCTATTGCAGTTTTAAACGTTTACTTATCTACCAAACACTGTTAAGTGCGCTGCCTAAATCTCGTTGTTTTGTGGGTCGTAGGCTCGGAAGTGAAGGAGTTATAAGGGCTACACTGACGCGTGCAACTTCTCCTACGGGCAATGCGCTGAATTTAAACACAGTGTTTCCATAGTAACGCTGCATCTATCTCGTGCTACTGACAACATGTGTCTCAGCTGCACCAGCTGTCAGTTCTTATCACGAACAATCCAACACGAGCATGTCGGGACTCTGGAGATGAAACTTGACCGTGTGTGTGTACCAAAGAACATTGTAAAACTCTCCAGTAGTTTCGTATCTATCTGAACACTGGATATTGAAACACAACCTTGCGAAAACCCGCTCTTATTGGCAGACATGGTGGCCACCGCTAGAACACAGTGGGAAAGCCATATGGAAATATCATGCAACAAAGTGAATTTTCAGTTAATGTGAAAAATTTCTCAAAATTTTCTTGACTGTTTCATATTCAGCTTCCATAAAAGTCACAGGATGGAATAATAATGAGTTTTTTATAACAGTATTGTAGTATTGTTAAATCGAATGACCCTAACATAGTCGTGATTATACTTAATTTAAGATCACTTCTTATTTTCGCTGAATTTTCGTCACATTTTCTTGCTGAACTTCACATAAGTGTTACAAAGAACACGACATGTGTATCTTTATGGAAAATACGTTAAATAAATTGCCTTAAAGTTGTTCTCATGCTTGTGAAAATCAGGAGTTCTATTTCTGTCAGGAGAATCAGGGGAAATTAGACCTAATGTTTTGCAATTGCTTGGAAGTTATTCTCTTATATGTGTTTCTTTACGTGGATAACTAAGCCTACATTGTGATCGAGTACAGTATTTTCAGAGAGTAAACGCGAGTTTTCAATTAGCTACAAGACATTTCGACGTCCATGTAAGCGGGTCACGTAACTACGTAAACTGTGGAACCGTTAAATAAAACATTCAATAGAATCCTACATAGCCAGCGTGACAACAGTTGAAGCTAGAAATGTAAACAGAACCTACAGATATTTGTAAATACGCTTTTTTTTTATTTAACTTATTCCTTTGACATGAGGTCTGGATCTGGAGTGAAAAAATACAAATCTTCCTATGTAGTTCATAAGAAACTCATGATCAGAGCAATATAATTTCTCTCAAAGAGTTATCTAAACAATTTTCTTCGCTTATCTTTATTTTTTTGGTTGTGGTTTGTGAAACCTGCTGATGTATGTTGATATAGATTTATTGTATGGTTCACGTCTTGTTAAATACTCGGCCTGGTTGCAGCTAGTAGGTTCTATCAGGCGGTTAGCGAGTTAAGAGTTAGTCTTAGCTATCACACCTTCCCAAACTCCGAGCTTGTCAAATAATAGCAAGTAAACTGAAGCATCAACAGCTGTACCTACCAGGCTTACCAAACTACAGGGCATTAATTCTCAGTGAACCAATTTTAACTAGTAACACTTTCGAACAAAATGTGTTGTGTTTGGAAATTTCTAAAGAAATAAAACGAGATCTAGAACTTTAGAAAAAATATTTACAAATACGTTTTTTCTTAAATATACATTCTTTAAATTATATTTCAGGTAGTCAGCATTTAAAATAAAAACAAATTAATTAATTAGCTATGTTTCTCATGTTACAACTTTCTTCAAAAAATGTCACGTAGAATAAATTTAGATTTGCACTGATTATATTTAAAATTGACCCATTGAGAAGAGTCGTTTGTTTTTTAACGTAGTATGTACAGAAATCTGCAAAATTCGCGTTATTATGTTGGTAAGCTAGACTTGAATGCACTGTCAATACCCAAGTACAGTATCTGAATTCATTGGACCCCGAGCCTTGATGGGATGACTAACGACCCTTGATCCTCGCACAAATATTTTAGCACCGCTTGGTTTCAATGCCTTATGTGCACACAGGCGTCACTTATTTGACCTTTGACTGTGCCAGTGAGAACAAGATTACTGCGACACGACACTTGTGTGGTCACCAGGAATACTCCAAGATGTTGAGTTAAAGCACACAAGCATTGTCAACGAAGCAGAGCTGCAGGTGTGTACTTAAGATATTGAAACAAACTGATGCAAACATATTTTCGCGAAAATTAAGGGCAGTTACGTGTGTAAACCCTTCACAAGATGTTGGCCACTGTACCGTAGGACTTTGCGGCCAATGAGCGACGTCGAGCTGACATAACAACTTGCAGTCGTGTGTGCTGTTAGGAAGTAACGCTAATTGTGCACGAATGTAGGTATGTGTGAAGATATAATGCAGTGACGTGAGGTGTGTGTTGTGTTGGACAGGCCATCACTCGGAGAGTCGGCGTAGCAGTACTGGCAGGAAGTCCTCAGTCCACGACCATGGATCCAAGAAGCAGACTCCTGTACCTTCTCGTGAGTACTATACCTCCTACTACTGTGCATGTAACTAGAGGTACTACTATATCCATGATCCATTATAAGTCAGGTTGGCCTTCAAGTACATACACTTCACTTTCTCTTCTGTTGTTGGACGACAGCTGCTTTGAAACACAGTTGCCCGCTTCTAGCCAGTAATAAATAAGGAAATAATTCGCGGGAATGTCACGTGCTACGTCCTTGTATGTTTGGAAGCCAATAGATAATCTACTGTGGCGGGTGTGTGTATAGAACTGAGAATTCTAGCCTGCTGCCAGATAAAATCGCGAAGTGCTCGTGCCTACATATAACACTACTGTCGTCTGTCCCGAGAGAGAGAGAGAGAGAGAGAGAGAGAGAGAGAGAGAGAGAGCAGTGACAAAGTATGAAGTGTTCTAGGCAAGCGGCGATAGCAGAGACCATACAGAACTCTCGGTTGTCTGTGGAACCATTTGACTGGTAGGAGCAGGTACGCACAGCCAGTAGCAAGGAACTAACTCTCCAGTAATACTAATACACTATACACCTCGGTCTTAGCAACACCACTGTCACGTGAGCAAAATGTATAGTCAGATCTCATACTGCTGGCCTTGGAACACGCCCACGGTTCGCCACTGAGAGAGAGAGAGAGAGAGAGATAGCTGTCTTTTCACAGTCATACTGTTGTAATACTCTGGCGTCCTCTGAGCATCATCGACTTATAGGATCTCAACATAATATATTTGTTGGCTCTGAGGTGTTTGAGATTATGATTTCTGTGTGCAGGCAGTTTGGGCTTTTACTTCTGCAGTTTATGACCAAAGAGTGTCTTGTCAAAACAAATATTACTTTAGAATACCGCCGGATTGCTAGTATCGTCATCATGCGTTTAAAACAGTTTTACAGTTATAAAAGTATCCGAAAATCTCATATGCAAGAATAAAACAGTAGTTCAAAGGCGGCTTTGACTACAAGAATAACTACAGCACGCATTTTTTTTTTCGAAACAGTTAAGCCTTTGTCCTAAAATTTTTACGTATAGGGTTGCTCGGCCCAGGGACCGTTTGTTGGCCTGAATGGACTGCCCATTTCTCTTAAAATATCACGATGTCTGGTCTATTCCTTCCTTGAGCATACCGTTACATTAATTTCCTGTTACGTGGCACAGTAAGTTGAAAGTAAACGTTTTGTGGTTAGCTTTGATCTGTATAACTCTGCCCAAGTGTAAGGTGGTTACAGAAACTCATGATCCGGAGTAAGTCACGTGACAAGGTTCTGCCGCTCACCACGACCTTAAGAGGGCGTGGTACATAATTCAACGCTGAAAGCATTAATCTATAACTGCAGGTTTCTTGAATTCAACTTGCGAAAATTAAACAATAGCAGTCCTAGACAATAGTTTCAGCCAACGTTTTAAACAAAATAGTTTCCAGTGTTACGAACTTCTGAGGCACAATCGCTGACGCCGGAACCTCGTGCATTTATCTGCGGCGCAAGACATCACGCGTCACGAATTAGTAATTCTGGATTAATATTTACTCATAAAGTTGGCAAATACTATTATCTAGGATTGTCATTGAGTACTTTATCCATATCAACTTCGAAAAAAAGCGTAGAAATTAATTTATGTTTTCAGCGGTTATTTATCTATCACGCACTCTTAATGTCCATAGTATTAATATGGACAAGAAAACTGTACATATTCTGTATGTAAAACATTTTGCCGAATAAGCCACCCGCAGTACGTTGTTTACACGTTATTTTATTTATTATTTCATGTAATATTATATTCGTGCTTGTTTATTTGGTATTCTGATCACTGTGCATTCATTTCCACTTCGTTGTGATTTTGGTTATGTGTACAGTTTACATTTCTTTCTCACCAAGTGGCGACTTTTCGTCTGCTAACCGCCGCTGGTTCGAGAGCAGTAGTTGATGGAGAGGCAATCAGGTGACACATTTGGCCACGTGTGACTTCACTCGGGTTACTTTTTGAACAATTCAAGCTGACATTTTGTCCATCCATCGTACACTCGTGAGCTTGAAAATTCTATAATTTTTGACAGTTTTGAAGGCTCTCATGTGAACAACATTGCCATGGGAAACCATTGTTATTTATGTACTGGGCAGTTTCCACAGTGACCTGAGTGCGCCTGTAGACATGACTTGTACCAGAGGGAAACTGATTCTCCCATGGAAACTGTTGTATGCACGAGTGCCAACACATCTGGCATAAACTAGGATCATTGTTAGAAACTGACTATACAACTTAGTTTTTGGCTCGCCAACATTCGTATACTGTAGCAGCTCTGGTTAATATTCCGCGTGTTTGAAAATACGTCGTTTGATTCAACGCGTTGTTGATTAAATGACCAGAGACGGGAAATATTCACGGGTTGGCTGACCTGTAGGTTAGCCTCCAAGAATATATGTGTACTGAAGCAGACGTTACCTTCTCACTGGCTGCTCGCTGACACTGTGATGTGGGCTTGTATTTAATTGTATTGTCATTATTGGATCATCGACTTCCAAGACGTGTCAAATAAGTCAAGAGCCAGTTGCAAATGTGACGCAACTTGCAGTTGCTTGAGTTCTAGCTTGAGCCCGAAATAAAACGCGGATTTTCAGATTCCTACGAATGAAATATGCTATATCTGCTAATGTGAAATACATATATAATACAAGACATTCAAACTGAACATTCTGCTAACATTATTAACATGTAATCTACTTCATAGTATTAATACATATGTCAGTGAAATGTAACACTTTCATGCCATGTTTATACATTGTAAAGTGTAATTAATTGCCTATGCAAAAATAAGCATTTAATGTGACTTTCTTTGACTTTACCTTTCACAGCTGTTTGATATGTTTTTAACTCTTTTGCGATAATTTGTACGGAAATTCACCGATTGATGTCTCGGTGCAGATCCACCGACATTTCAGGTTGGTCTGGGAGAGCGAGTAGCTCGGTGAATGTTCGTGTATAGTGTAGGGCCTACAAGTATAGTGAAGATATAGGCTTTATTATAGGTGTGTTCATGGCTGTGTCACGTGGTACCAGCTCCACCTCTCGACTCTGTGTTGCTACTGCTGCTGCTGGTCTCAGTTATAACGCAAGATATCTAGACTCTCGCACACAATAGCTGATATTTGCTGTTCACGGAAAACTGAAGACTTATTTATGTATTCCACATGTCAGTCATTTGCTAACATAAACATTGTAGTATAAGTAAGGAACATAATTTCTCCGCACTCAAGAATTTCAAGTCTGAAGAAACAATTGTAGACGGACATATTTCACATTGATATTAGGTGACAGGCTGGAATTCACTGGCATGTACTCACCCGAACAAACTTCGTGACAATGAGTGTCTTTGCCAGTGGGCATTGTACAATTGGTCTTATATCGTAGGTTGAGCCAGACCTCCATGCGCGTTGCACACATTGCTTGCTGACAGTCCAAGTCATGAGTAGGGACCCCTGTTTTTCGCGAAAAGAATTTTGCCCCATTATGTTTCAGCGTCTTACGTACACATATGCAATTATGCTTCATGATTATTGGCAGCGTGTTTTCATGAAGTGACTGACGTATCTCATTTGACAGAGCCAATTGCAATAACATTCCTACAACAACTCACGTCTGTTATTTGCCGGTAGAATCCCAAGGCTCGTGACAGTTAAAATATCCAATCGCTGACCACGAAGCAGAACTACAGATGTGCACGTAAGGCACGGAAACAAAGTGAGGCAAAATTATTTTCGTGAAAAACAGGGATTCCTAGATATGAGTATCATACAGTGACTTGCAGTCCAGTCGCGAAATATGCAGATGTCTAACAATTTGTAGGGACCTGAAAAATTCGCACACGCTAGAATTCCAGCGACTATAAGTTCGGGTCACTTACGCAATAGGCAGTTTACGTATTTGACACCCGGTGGATGTGTCTGAGCCAATAATAAAACCTCATATCGCTGTATCAGTCAGCAGCTAATGAAGAGCTGCTGTGGTGACTAAGTACTCATATATTCTTGGATGCTAACCTACAAGTCAGTCAACCCGCGGATATTTCCCGTCTCTTACAACTTGCTATTATTCTCCACAGTTAAGATGGTCTTCAAAAGAGCTTACTTTTCCGCAAACTAACACGTAACCTCGCCACGTGAACTAAGACGCAACACGACCTGAAAGTAACTGGTGTCGTCATATACCGCTACCTGGAAGGTTCATGTGAAATTATCCCCGACATTAGACCGTTAATAGCTAGGTACTTGGTGAACGCAAGCGATAGTTGTCCCTGTTCATTGGCTGAACGGATAAGACTGGCCTGCCTTCATCATTATCGATCAGGATTACGTATACAGAGTGTCGCCTCGCATGTGGGCTACGAAGCGGACGTTGCTGCATTGTCGTTCAGTGAAGAATAGCTTATATATTGAAGCTTGTGTATTATACCATGACGTGAAGGAATAAGCTTGCCTGCCGGTCCGAAGATGAGCATGTGTAGCTTGTATAGCAATTACCCACGCTCTTGGGCACGACTACCAAAAATAGCTACTCATATATTTTGAGAAAATGCCTTCCGAACCTGCATTATTTCATTATCATGTTACTGGGTATTTAGGTACATGGTTTGAAACACTGCGTCCCACGTTAACAGCGGTGTCAAGCTAACATTCTACTATTGATTACAAATGTACTTGTTTATGTGCGAAAACGACGTGTAAAATGTCACCTTATCGCGCGGGTTCGCTGACCTATAGACTAGCCTTCAAGAACTCAAACAAACAACAGCTGTTCATTGGCTGCTCGATGACACAGTCAAGTGGGCCCGCAGTTAGTTACATTGTCATTATAGGCTCCTCGACCTCAAGGTGGCGTCAAATAATTCAAGAACCAACAATGAAAGTAGCTCGAACTGACAGGTGGTGGAATTCAGTAAACGCGAATTTTTCAGGTCTCTACTTATTGCTTTATTAAACCTCAGTAGTAAAAAAAAAAACATTTTTACTGTAATATAAATATATTTGAGGGTATTTAACTCCCGATAATGAAATATTACATTACATATTATATTTATCGGATTAATTTCTTTCCAAATCTTCTTTTGCTATAATATTATTATTGTCTGTCTCGATCAAAAAACTATAATTTAAACATAAAAAGTTGTTTTAAAAACTTTAAACTACTTTTACTATCAAGATTACCGCTTAGGGACAACTGGTTTGCATGGAAATATTTCATGCCTGGTTGTATTTGAAGTACTTCAGCTACATACAGTTCTGCATACACAACTCACCCAGACTGGGCAACCTATCCACTCAACCAGTGCAGTGACAACATCTAGCTCTGTTATTACTATCCACATATATACCTATATCACGGTCGTAGAAGAACAGGTCTGGACACTCGCCTATCTAACAATGTATTTTACTTGACCCCCTTGTTGTTTGGCTGTAGTTCGTCAAGTTACCGAGAATGTCGTACTTTTTGGCGCTGTTTTCCAGGCGGTCGGACTCAAACTCCGGCCAATTTTTTCCATTGTTAAATTTATAAAGAAAATAAAGATTGCTCGAGCATTTCTTAAATTTGTGAGCGAAGGAAGTATTTCATAAATTGATAAAAAATACGTTTTGATAAATTGTTTATCTTAGTGAAACGGAAGTGGGCGGAGTTTAGTCCGACCGCCCTAACATCAGCGCCAATAAAACACAATATTCTCGGTAACTTGGTGAACTACAGCCAAACAACAAGGGGGTCAAATATCCAGGCGAGTGTCCAGACCTGTTCTTCTACGACCGTGACCTATATCTACCCAGCGATTTACGTAACGCCCGACATGCTCGTCTACCTGTAATTAGCTCCGTAGTTAGGAATTACGTAAATCTGCCTTTACAGGAATTACCCTCGCACGTATCTACAATCATGTAAATACAGTCACTTGGTTCAATGTCTTATGATCGCTTGTGTTGGCCACATTTGACTGGGCCAATGAGAACAAGGTTCCCGTGACACATAAAACGCGTGTGATTTGTAAGGACGCATGATTTCCGTGATAATAATATTACACCAACTTGTTACAAGTGTCGTGCGTAAACATCAGCTCCTCTGCTTATGCTCAGTGATTGGTTGTTGTAAACTCTCACACGTCTTTGTGTTTGTTCTAGCCGCTAATCACAGACACATGGTGTCGCAGTTACCTTATTCTCATTGGCTCAGTCAAATGAGAAACATCATGCTGCCAATAACCATGAGGTACATGTACAGATGTCGACACAAGTTATTGAAACAAGCTGGTTCAAAATTGTATTCCCGAACATCAGGGTTCCTAGTGATATGCGGGTAGAATCCTAAAACACAAAAAGTTACGGGCGTTCACGTGACAAAAATCCATAATTCTATATTTGTATGGCAAAGTGTTCGTTTTATGGAAGTTACTTGTGACTGCATTTTCTACTTGCAGATATATTTTGTCTCTCATAGTTTTCCCATAGCGGCATGTCAAAGTCAGAATTTGCAAGTTACGTGAACGTAGAAATAATGAAATCCACGTGATTTGTTGGATTGAGATAATTGACACGAAAATTATGTATTATGGCCCGTATGCTAAAATATTTAGTAACATACTACAAAGTCATTTTGCCTTTCTTTAAAGTGCCATGAATGAAGCAAATTGTCATCAGTTTCAGATTTTTTTAAAGTAAGAAGGAAATTCATTGCGTGATTTTAAATCTTTTAGCACATGGTCCACAATATCTCATTTTCGTCTAAAGTATTTAATTCGAGTAAATCACTTGGTTTTTAATTCCTACGTTCCCATAAATTGCAAATTCTGACTTTGACATGCCGCTGTGGGAAATCTATGAGCTAAAAATGTTTTACAAGTGGAAACTATAACATTATGCAATTATGCCACGTGAAAGCCGTTAAAGCAGCCAATCGCTGACTATTTAGGAGCACGTGAAACATTGAATAATAGTTGGTGCAAAAGTCTTTTTACCGAAAAGCCAAGTGACTGTATAAGTATATAATCTGCCTTCATAACTATCTATTACTGGAAGTTTCACTCAGCGGTTTGCTGTTCATGGCATATATTTCTTATTAAAACTGTTACATGAGGTGATCAATGATCGTGTGTAAGAGAATTGACGCACAGTGTTTTTGTTACTTTACGGCCTCGTAACACAGTGTATGTCACGCACAAATCTATTAGGGTTTATATAGTTTATGTTTTGTAAGTGCCACAAACAGCGTTAGGTCTGAGATATGTGAAGACTTTAAACATAGTAACAAAGGAATAGACTATGGCCTGAATTCAAATTGTAAATGAAATATCTTATGAAAGTGAAGTGTTCGTAAAGAACAAATCAATATACGGTAGCGATAACACACCGGATCGCTAGTATGTTTCAGTATTTCTCCTAGAATTAGCATGTTCATAACTAGAAAATAGTTTATATTGTACGAAAGGTAAATTTATTAAAGTAGTTAATTTTAGGCTATTTGCTCTTTTCAACTTACGTACACATTGCATGAAGCTGGACAGACCCCTTTCCAACCCAAATTCTGGGGACTCCACTCGTCACAATTCTTGTAGCTTGTCTAGGGGATAAATGTGTTATTGCAGCAGTATGTAATGGAGAACACCAGAGCTACTTACTAGAATATCTCGAAGCAAGTTTCCCTATGCTATGTCCTGTCTCCTCACGTTGTGAGCAAGCACGGTCTCTGAGGACCTTGAGTTAGTCAGGGGACAGATTGTCTTGTCGCCGAGAATGCTATAGTGTACGTACATAATCCCAAGATATCGGGCTCTGTAACAATTACACATCGATATAGTACATTCAAGTGTCGCTGACAACACTGATCGTTAAGGCTGTCAAAGTTCGATAAAATCATAATTTTATATTTTTATGAAATAGTCCAAGTTTTGTAGACGATACTTGTGAGTACAGTTTCCTCTTACAAAACAATTTTAGCTCGCATAATTTTCTCATAACGGTGCGTCAAAGACAAAATGTGCATGTTACGCTGCCATGCAAATAGTAAAAACCAATTGACGTACTTAAATGAAATAATTCACGGTTAAGTAACATTCCATGAGCTACGCAACAAAGCATTTAGAAGCCCACATGTAATATTTTGAACTAAAAGAAAAAA
The DNA here is from genome assembly GCA_003012365.1 of Medauroidea extradentata. NCBI lineage: Eukaryota > Metazoa > Arthropoda > Insecta > Phasmatodea > Phasmatidae > Medauroidea > Medauroidea extradentata. Next base: position 3,363 of record PNEQ01046678.1, on the reverse strand, counting down.
AAACGTTGAAGTACACGAAAAAAGTTGAAAATTCAGAAATTTTATAAAATAAAAAAAAATGTTAACTGGAAATTTTTTAAATACTTTGTTATATAGCCTATGGCATGTTATTTGACTGTGAATTATTTACATTTAGTAAGTCAAGTGGTTTTCACTATTTGCATACGTTGACTTTGATGTGCCGTTATGAGAAAACGATGAGAGCTAAAATTGTTTCGCAAGACTAAACTACACTCACAACTGTCGTCTACAAAACTAACGTGATTTCATACAAATATAAAATTACGAATTCAACGCACTTCAACGCCCTTCCTTAAGAGGGCGTGGTACACAATTCAACGCTAAAAGCATTAATCTATAACTGTAGGTTTCTTGAAGCCAATTTGCGAAAATTAAACAATAGCAATCCTAGACAATAGTTTTAGCCAACGTTTTAAATAAAATTGTATCCAGTGTTACGAATTTCTGAGGCATACTCTCTGACGTTGGAATCTCGTGCATTTAACTGCTGCGCAAGATATCACGCTAACGAATTAGTAATTCTGGACAAATATTTACTCATAAAATTGACAAATACTACTATCTAGGATTGTCATTGAGTATTTTATCCATATTGGCTTCGAAAAAAAAACGTAGAAATCAATTTATGTTTTCAACGTTTATTTATCTATAGAGGTACGTCAATTTCGCGGATTCATCTGGCAGCAGCCTAGACTTGTCAGTCCTATACACCCACTGGCCACAATCGATTATCTATTGGCTTATAACCGTACAAGCAGGTAGCAAGCGATAGCACTTCGCATTACTTCCTCATTTACTACTGGCTTGCAGTAGTCAAATGCGTTTCGTAACTGCCGTCAGCGAGTCACAGACATGACAATGAAGTATACATAATTGGTGTTCAACCTGACCTGGAATGTATCTGCGAAATTTACGTACCTCTATTTATCTACCACGCACTCTTAAGAGACCCAGAAACGTCGCTTGTTCCTCGACCAGCCAGGCTGGACTGTATACACTATATCTTCAGATACTTGTATATTGTCTGCTGCTACACTGAGTGTACAGTTGTATATGAGACAAGGTAGCTGTCAGTACAGGTCTGCTATTGGTTCACAGTCCTCTAGGAAGAGTTTCAGTAACATTGAGCCAATAGCGAAAGTAGTTAACGAGTACATGTGTTTGAAATATAATGTCTTTTCAAATAAATTTGCAAAATTTCCGAGTCTCTGCTGATCGTTATGCCTACAAATAGCTTTTCTAGGTTGAGCATTATACAGGCAGTTATCGTCCAGTGCCCAATTGCCTCACTTTATTCCGTGTGATATATCAACTTGGTCGACACTTGTGGATACAGTTTACTTGTGCGACTGACAAAATGACAATTGAATGTATATAACTGACAAAACATGTTCCTAAAACAATGTAACCATCATTCAGGTGAACATTTTAAGCCTTTATTGATATCACGCTGCCATGCGCTCCATTTATCGCAGTTTGCATTACCTCAGTCTGTGATATTCAACCTGACTGGAATTAAGACGCGAAATATTCTTGAGTCCCTACCCTTCCTCTTACCAGGTTTCTAAGATGGGCCCTGCCTTAAGATTCCACTATGCCCCTGATGTACAAATTCTTTGTTTTAAAGCCGTAATATTTGTTTTAGAGTATAAATCAAAAATGTTTGTTTGAAGAACCAATTTAATGTATGTTTTTTTTAATTTCTGCCTTAAATATGCTTTGTTTGGTAAATGCAAATATGGGGCAGACATTTTATAGAACACATACATTAAATTGGTTCTTCAAACAAACATTTTTGTTTTATACTCTCAAACAAATATTACGGCTTTAGTACATCAGGGGTATAGTGGAATCACTGTGAGCTCTCCAATGATAGTGGCTTTCCTTGGTTTCTCCACTATGTAGGACAAAAGAACGGATTAGTGAAAGCTATCACCGTAGGAGAACTCTAAGCGCTATTCAAAATTACCCTTTTTGAGCATTGCTGCCATATCCAAGACAGCGTGGCCTGTAACTTACAGAGGACCATGGCAGGTCCTCGTGGTTTGTGGTGAAAGCTGCTAGTTTTAAACTGTTTGGCTTCATACATCTTCGTGACGTTTGCTCGAGATTCCCAGACAAGATAGGCAGTGCCCAGCATCGAAGCGAGTGTCGGGATAAATTTACAAGGTCGCCATTTGCAAGTGAAAGCTATGCTCCGTCGTTATAATGACAAATGAACGCTTTTATTGAGTCCGGAACGTCTCGACGATACTGTGGCATGTCCTGAAGTCTGAACTGTGTCACAATACGTCGTATGGATTAGGTGGAGGATGATAACATCTGGAAAGACGAATGTTTGCCGTTAAAAAGGCTCACGTTAAATGTAGACAAATAAGGATGTTCTGAGGAATATCCATCAGTGTTCTGGATTTATGGTCTGCAATAAAAATGAAATCCCGCTGCTGATCTCATAAGTGCATAGCGTTTTAACATAATGTTCCGTGTGATTTACCCGAACCCAGGGAACCAGTTCGCTTTACTTAAAGAAGAATGTCTCGCTAGTTTCCAACTGAGTGATTTATTTAGTAAACAATGAAAGATTTAACCACAGTTATTTATGGGCCTCCTCCGCTACAACAAGCAATAAAATTACTTACGAAATATAAAAAAAAGTTTGAATAGAAACAGAAAATAACACGGAAGAGATTTTATCTCACATTCCTCATTGCTTCCTTTCTTTAGTCAATACACTTAAAAAATATTTAGTATGTTATGTTATTGTGACGCAGAAAGTCCCTATTTTTTTATTTAAATTGAAATACAACACTACCAAACTCCAAAAAGTATAAAAATGTTTTTTATCAAGCTTAAGGTTAAATGTCCCCATAATACTTGTGAATGCCTCCACCACGAAGCAGTACCAACATGAGCTGATTCTATTTCGTAATTTTCTTTACAACGTGATTTTAAACCTGCTTTTTAAAATAAAAAGTTTATTTTTAATTTTGTAGACACTATTCATTGTTGCGTTACTTTACGTCAACGTAGTAATTGTATATTTCAAGAAATGAAATTTCGCACTCCCACTACATTCACTTTACGGACAAACTGAACACGCATATTCGACCTACTTTTAGATAGGCAATTTCCATGAAAAAATTAACTCACCCCGTCAGAACTCTACCATGTATGTACAGTACATCTGAATAAATAACACTACGAACATGTAATAGGTGGATGACATAGCCTATTACCTTATAGAATTCGCGAATTGTTTAATACGGCAACATTGTTCTCGACCTGCGCAGACCCCAGGGTCAGGCAGCAGTCACGTGGTTTGTAGTGGAGTGGAATTTGGGG
>PNEQ01046677.1:0-14655 GCA_003012365.1 Medauroidea extradentata | reverse complement strand
AAATGTGACTGGCAACAGGAGTCTGGTGATTTCGCAAGTTTATTCCACAATTATCAGCAAACATGACATTGAAATATTATAAGACATTACGTAAATTTACCTTTGTTGTATTCGGTGTCTGTCAACCATGAAGACATGAAAGATGATGACAGATGTGCTGCTTTATCTCGTTCCTTGGCCTTCTTCCTGTACTCTGCTCCCGAAGGTTTTTTTGACATTTTAAGTGGTAATTTTCAAAGCAATAAAAATACCTCGCGAACAACACAACCAAGGGTAGCCACTGTCACAGATATACAAACTGAAAACTCGATACGCCACGCCAAACAATGTCAACTCAGGAACAGTTCTGTTATGACTCACGTCCTCGATGAGTCACTATGCCATGCGCAAAGCAGTGCGCGACGTGAGCCTCCTACACACCCCTCTCGCCCTCTCTGGCACTGTGCTTACGTTCTTCATGTATAAAGGACACATTTGAAACTTAAAACCTCAATGTCCCAATTGTTTTATAATAATAAGCTTCACGTTGTTTCCCCTTGTAGATTAAAATTATGTTTTTTTTGTGTTTTTTCCGAAATTTTTCGAGGGTATAAGTGCAAGCGATTTCGGCGCCCCCCAAAGCTTGGCGCCCGGGGCGTATACCCCGCTTGCCCCCCCCCCTAGTTGCGGCCCTGGCAGTATCTGTAGAGAAGGGTTGGAACCAAGAGCATTGGGATGTAACATCTGCTTATCTACATAGTCCTATAAAGGAAGAAGTCTTTATGGAGCAACCAGAAGCATTTGAAGAGGGGTCAAGAGAAGAATATGTTTGGCAGCTACAGAAAAGCATTTATGGCCTGCACCAAGCTGGACGTGACTGGTACAGGTTCCTAAACATGCATTTAAAAAATTACGGCCTTGACTAATCTGAAAATGACCCATGCATCTACTTCGATAAGAGTGGAGGTCTTTTCATTGGTGTGTATGTGGATGACCTATCAGTTTGGGGTGAGAAGAGTAAAATAAACAAGGTGCAAAAGTATCTAGAAAGTGTAATTGAAATAAGGTCACTAGGTCAAGTATCCCTTCTCCTCTCCATGAGAATTAACAGGCCTAGTAATGTGACGCTAGAAATAGACCAACATGTATTTACATTAAGGAATTGCTGCGAGAATTCAGGATGGAAAATGCAGTAGGTCTAACAACACCGCTGGAAAGCAAGCCACTTGAAGATGAGACTGCAGTTAACTTTCCTGAGAAAATATACAGACCAGCAACTGGGAGTCTTCTTTATTTAGCCAATTCCACCAGACCAGACCTGTCTTATGCGGTCAGTCGACAATGCCAACACAACAGTGAACCTACTGTCGGACATTGGAAGGAAGTTCAACACATACTTTGTTACGTGAGACACACACAAGATTATCGACTAACATACGAGAAACAGGGGAAGCTGATTGAAGTGTATGTAGATGCAGACTGGGGTGGGGATACCAATGATCGAAAGTCTAAGCCTTGTTATCAGACTTGCTGGAGGAGCAATTGTATAGGCATCTAGGAAACAAGACTGTGTGGCTAACTCCACTGTAGAAGCAGAGTATGTATCCCTATCTGAAGGACTCAAAGAAGTTATTTGGGTTAAGAACATGTTGCGGGAGCTAGGGTTAACTGAATTCATCAGTGAACCATGCAAGGTGCATGTGGATAATCTAGGGGCAATTTCCTTAGCAAGTAACAGAATTACATCTCGGAGGTCGAAACACATCGACATTACGTACCACTTTATGAGAGATAAGGTGAAAAGTGGAGAAGTTTGTCTGTGCTACGTCAACTCTCAGTGCAATCCAGCTAACCTCCTTACAAAATCTCTTAATGGGAGAAAAACCAAAAACTTTTCAGAGATGATGGGACTAAAGGAAAGAAAGGGGGTTTTGTTATTTGTAGTTGTTTTTATGCTTTAAATGTAATTTTTGTTTGTGATTGCTTATGCAGAAATTGTGAACTTGGTACATCTAGTTTGTTGTGTGCCTTACCTCTGCTTCAAGGTTTTTTTTTTGTCAGAGGCTTAAAATAATGTGAAAACAATGGGCAACAAGGAGAAGTGTCAAGCATTGTGCTGGGTGTGTTGCACATTGTTATTGTTGTTGTAAGTCATGTGATTGTGTTTTAGTTCTTTATCATAGTTCAGTGTTGGTTACACTGTTTTACTTTTTTTTTCTGGCTAGTAGTGGTAGTCGAAATGGCGGTAAATATAGAGTAAACAACAGTTAAAAGATGAGTGACGTTTATTTGTAATTTTATTAACTCTGCTAGAAATCAACAAGTAGTAGTTCCAAGCTTTCCACTCGCCCAAACTTAAGGGTACGGTTTACCATAATTTCCATCACGTTTTTAAAATTTTTTATTTGCACCAGATATTTTTTTTTATGTTAGACACAAATTGTGACTAAATTTGGCTCTTATGAAATTTTTTTATCTCTCATGGTTTGCGTGTAATGGCTTGTTAAAGTCATATTTTGCATGTTTCCGTTTTAATGACTACATTAAAACAAAATGATATACCAAACTCAAAAAAAATCACAGTGAATAAAGACAGTACAGGCTACAATGTTGACGTGTGCCGACGGCCCACGATCTTAGCGACCGTTCGTGCCAGGCGCTACGCCCAAAACAACACCGACCAGCACCACCAGTACTCGTGAAAACTACGGAACGCGCCTCGACTAGTCCCGGAACCAGGGAAGTCAAGAGAGCAGGTAGGTTCATGCAACCACATGGCCGGAATAACGAAACAAAGAAAATTATTCAGACACGAAAAATTCAACAAAACAAAACTACCACACAACACCCCGGCATATCAGTGACTCGAGGCATTGGTCGTTTCACAAAGCATCACCGCGTTTGGCAGTATCAAGCGCGAGAGTGCTGGAGCACATGTCCCAAAATCAGGAGTGCGGGCGTGTATCCAAAAGATCCAAGTATATCAGGAGACATAAAATACATACCGAAGTTCATAACCATCACGGTGCAACGCCACAAGTGAGAATAAAAAGTGCTAATTATTCCGCTACACGACTCTAAAACACGGGGCGCGGCCCAGAGTGACAACCTAACAGACGGAATGGCGACGGAATGCGCGCCAAACAAATTACAACTAATTTAATTTCAGTGTCAATACTAAGTGAGCCAAAAATTTGAAATCAGCTCTTCAAGTTATCTGTTCAGAAATGATTGAAAATTCACCAACAGCCCCAAAAACTGAAATTAGTTCATCAGATAAAGTTTCACAATATCTATCAGAAGCAAACATACCATTGAACGACAGTCTACTGGCATATTGGAAGGCAAATTCTACCTTTCCGAGACTGAAATTGTTAGCTAGAACATATCTTGGTTTTCCACCTGCCTCAATTCATTCTGAAAGACTGTTTAGCTAAGCAGGTGGAATTAGCACCAAAAAACGGAATCGCCTTTCTCCCGAACACATTCAAAATTGTTTCCTTGTAGTTTTATGACATGTTTTATATATATTACGGTAATAAGTTCACCTAAAGATTTCTCAATCTCACCTTAAGAAAACAATTTGTCTTTGAATTTAAACAGTTTCTTTGTGACCCAATATGACAATTTTATTATCAGGGTTCATTTATTGATAATTTTACTTTTACATATGTTTATGATTAACAAAATAAATATTCATAGTAGTAGGTAAGTTTACTCTTTTTTCAATATTTAATATTTTTCATTATTGCCCACCACATTATTGAGTGCTTAAACAACTGTTCAAAACAACAATTTTATAAAATAAATTTTAGTATAATCAGATATCAGAAGATCAATATCGGATAGGTAAATTTCAGAATATCGGAATCAGTATTGGTATAGGGTTTTCGAATATTGGTTAATAACAAAGTTATCTAAAACAGTGAAATTAGTAAATACATCTCCTTTTTCCTTCTTACTCTGGTGAATATTTATACATGGGTGTTGTGCTGGTTACTAATGCAAGTTTAGCAGATGAGCACCAGAGCACTAAATTTATTTTGGTGACAACAGGAGATTGTAGCTCCCAATTTCATGTACATTTTTATTCTGAAGACTTTTGTCAATCTATAACAATTATTTTTTTACTAACATGTCATCTGGTTTCCTGCAAAAAAAAAAAAAAAACTGAAAAAATACTTTGCACTTGTGAGAAAGCACTTGAGAACTTTGTTTTCTCATTTTTTTTTTTCTTGGACAAGTGTAGGTCATATGTGCCGTTCAGAGGTGTGTATTTAATCTGAAGACTAGCGTGAATTGATATAAATTTATATCTCAACTATCACTCACCTTAAGTCTGACTATGCTCTTTTGAGAAGGCACTCTGAAAACGGGTTTTCTAATTTTTTTTTTAGACAACGGTTAGTCATATCTACTGTTCAGAGGTATGGTTTTGATTGAAAGACGTCTGGCCACTGATATAAATTTATATTATGATTATTAAATTTCTCATTTTCCTACAAAACGTTACAAAAACAGATGCCCGACTAGAGGCACTCTGCAGAAAAATTGCAATTTTATGATAGGATAGGGGGCAAAATAGGCCCTAAACAATTTTACGAATGTGATGAATGGAACCATGAGTATTCATAAAAACGGTAGTCTAGTGTAGTTGTAAGTTTATTTGCTTGTGAATACGCTACTCTTGCTCGTAGAGTGTGTTTATGATATAGATTTTTGCACAGTTTTAGAAATTCTCATGTTTTCTTCAGTAATTATATGTTAAAAAATCAATTGAGTTATATGTTTGTGTTTGGTGACGTCAATGTGTATAGTGTACAATGTAATGTATTTTCCGCAGCTTGGCTGATGCCATTCTTTCACGTAGAGGATGGCTCGAGACAGTACCATGCAGAACAAACCAGTTGGGAACTCAATATGGCGGCGTAGCATTGGCTGTGACGTGAGTTACTGTGGCTAACGAGTATTCGACCCAGTAAATAGCTAAGTGTTCGTCAATGGAACATTTTGGTCCCGGGCCGGATGGGTAGTAAGTGGAGAAGTGAAATTTGCAATTGATTTGGCAATATTTGGGGCGTGTTTCGGCGCTAGGGTAGGTACGGGCGGCCTACGCTGGTTGGCGGTGGCGGCACAACAAAGGACTGGTACAGTGAAAATAATGGTTTGCGGCAAGTGGTGTTGGTGAAGAAGTGGCTTTACAGACGCTGTAAGGAGGCCAAGAAAAATGGACAGGAGAGTGTAGTACAGCGTACGTAATCACTATTGAATATTGTCTGCAAGCGAGACCATACCGGGAATGGTTCTTGGGACGAACGGGTCACCGCAAACTGGTCTCACATGGATGACCTTTTTTTGCGGTGGGCCTCAGTGAATGACTCACCATGAACGGGTTATGGACTAGGGGTGCGCGAGAAGGAATTACAGCGATGTCTGTCACTTCCTCTCATTCTTGCGCGCACCTAAGGCTCTTGCAGGCCGAGGATCGCTTGCAGAGAGTGTCAGCATCAGGAGAGAGAGCGGAGAGAGACCAGAGTCCAAATGTCCTGTGTCTGCTACATGCTACATGCCAGGATTTGGATCAAATATGACAGGGTTTCGAGGAGGACCACTTATTCATCACTGCCAATGTGACAAAGAAGTTACTGCTAGATTTCAGGGAGGATACTCATAACCAAAGACTGGAAAGATTTGATGATATTTATTATAAAATACGAGACATTTCAGATTCTCTCCAAAAAATATCCTTGGCCACGGGCAGTGAAAAAAGTGCAGTGCCACTATCTGCCTTCTGAGTAACGTTGCCCACGATCAAGTTGCCAGTATTTGGTGGTGACATAAAAGGTTGGCAAAACTTTTCCAACCTATTCAAGGCTCTCATTTCTAAGCATGTCAATCTCACCAAAGTGAGACGGTTGTCCTATTTAAAGTCATTGTTGCAGGGAGAACCACTTTACATGATACAGTCCCTGCTTTTGACAAGAGGACAATTTTGAGGTATCATGGAAGATACTTCAATGGTGGTATAACAACAAACGGCTCACTGTTAATCATCATTTAGATGACTTGGCCAATGCACCAACTATTTCGATGACTTTGTCCACCCTGGGTCAATTAATTTATATAATCTATGAAAATGTTGCGGCATTACAGGACCTGGGAATACCTGTGAACACTTGGGACCCCGTGGTAATTTATTTGCAGGAGAGGAAATTGGACGTCAATCATTGCAGAGAGTGAGAACTGACATTGGTAGACCCTTCCAAGTTACCCACTTTGGATCAGATTACATCCTTCGTGGAAGGGCAACAACGAATGTTACAGTCAATGGGAAGTGGGCAGAATCCTAAACCTGTTCCTGCCCAGAAAGGAAACCACTCAACTGGCAAATTGATCGGATTGGGCTCACATTCCCCTCATTCATTCTCAGGGCACTCCAGGAAGATGGTGCATCAGTGCATCTCCTGTCAAGAGCCTCATTCACTAGCGCAATACCCTCAAATCAGTCAAATCTCTCACAATGAGCAGTTTGTATTGTTGAAGAAGCACAATTTGTGCATTAATTGTTTGTGCTAATTTCATAAGGCGACCAATTGTTTCTCAAGGACAAATTGTAAGACAAGTGGAGCACAACATCACACTTAACATATTTTTGATGAGGCACTCCCAGAAATGCATGATCTTGGTGGAACTGAATAAATCCCTACCAAGGAGCTGGTTATGAGGAAGGAGGAAGTTGATGATCAGCACCACCCCCCCTCCTCAAAATACACTGACAAGCACTGGAATGGCATAATTTGTTCTGTTGGCCACAGCAAGTGTTGGGGTACGAGATGCGAGTGGAACCATTCAGGCCTGCCGAGCCTTTTGGACTCGGGCAGTCAGGCCAACTTCATAACCAGTAATTTTCTACAAAGGCAGGGTCTCTCTGGAGTGTCAGTGCCATCTATAAAAGGAGTCACCATATGTCACCTTCAGCCACTCAGTGAAGCTTCTAGAGTGTACACCATCGACACATTGGTGTTAAACAAAATCAGTGACACACTGCCAAGCAATCATCTGAATGTGAATAATTGGGGACATCTCTCAAACCTGAGCATGGCGGACCCCCATTTTGAAACACCCCAATCCATACATTTGATAACATGCTCAAAGCAGGTTGCAGGGTCTGGAACAGAAACTTCGCCGTCAGCCCAAGCCCAAGGTTCTCTATGACGACTTCCTGAGCGACTACATTGTGTCAGGCCATATGGAGAAGGTACCTACTACTGAACTTGCAAAATGGTCTGCCTAGTATATACCACATCATGGGATGTTCAAGTCAGATAGTACAACGACTAAGCTTAGGGTTGTTATCGACGCTTCTGCCAGAACATCATCAGGGTTTTCTCTCAATGACACCTTGTTGACAGGCAAGAAATTCCAATATGAGATTAGCAATCTGATATTACGCTTGTGCCTGCACCCAATTAAATTCACAGCTGACATACAGCAAATTTACCGACAGGTTCTTCTGGATTCTCAGCAACAAGATTATCATAGGATCTTGTTGCGTTTTAGGGAAGAAAACCCAATCCAAGAGTATTACCTGAAGTCAGCCACGTATGGGGTGTCTGCTGCGTTGTTTCTGGTCATCCAAACCCTTCACCAGCTTGCTGAAAATTAAAGGCACAAATTTCCTCATACCACAGATGTCCTTGTCTCCGACACATACGTGGATCATGTGGTGACAGGAGCGACACCACTGCAGGAAGCCTTGCAACTCCAACAACAGCTGACAAATTTGTTGCACTCTGATGGTTTTTAACCTAAGGATAATCTGTCAGTAACAGCTCAGAATTTTTAGAAAATTTACCACCCTCCTAACTTCACCACCATAGCACACATTTTTGACTCTGAGGACCATACTAATCTCAAGTTACTTAGTGGAATCCCAAGCTTGACACATTTTCGTACAAGGTACATCCCATAACCACCCAGAATACAAAAAGGGAAATTATATTGGATATCACACACGGATATTTGACCTGTTACGGTGGTTGTCTCCATTGCTGTTGTTGGCTAAGACAATGATTCAGGAGCTCTGGTTGGAGGGTATGGATTGGGACACAAGAGTTGCCTGGCAGGTTAGACAAGGGATGGAATCAATTTAAAGAAGAGTTGGTCTTGCTGGAGGGTATTTCTATCCCCAGAGGCCCTCTGGTGATGAGCCCAGACTCAGTTCTGGAAATACATGGATTTTCAGATAGCTCAGAGCTTGGATATGCTGCTGTGGTGTATCTTCGTGAGACAATAGGTGATGGCACAGTTAGAGTACAATTGCTGATGGATCGCTCGAAGGTACCACCAACTAAACGGGTATCACTCCCTCGCCTGGAATTGTATGCAGCTGTGTTGCTTTCGAAGACGCTACACTATCTATTGAAGGTATTCTCCTCTTCTGTTAAACTGAGCAACATCTTTGCTTGGACTGATTCTACTGTGACATTAACCTGGATACGCTCATCGTCTCATATATGGAAGACATTCATGGCAAACTGCGTGGGAGAGACCAGACAAACACCTCACCAGAATGATGGCACCATTTGCCATCTGAAGATAATCCGGCAGGCTGTGCTTCCATATGTCTGCTGCCATCTCAGTTAGTGGATCATCCTCTGTGGTGGACAGGACCACCTTGGCTTCAAGGTGACCCATCAACATGGCCTCGTGGGAGCTGAAATTCTCTTGCGGTGGAAGATAATGTGCTAGTAGAAGAGCGGAGTAAACCTAAGGGACCCTTCGCGGGTGCGGTTACAGGGGGCTATATATCGCTATTGCAGTGGTTCTCATCTCTCATAAAAGATCAATCAGATAACTGCTTATTGCTTATGCTTCTTCCAGATAGCACGTTCGGGAACGGAGCAACTCGGTGATCCACTTCAGGCCAAGGAGCTTCAAGCGGCATTGGTGGTGTGGGTGAAGAGAACTCAATTTGCCAAGTTTGCTGCTGAACTCGCAGCAGTTAAGAAGGGTGAATGTCCTGCTTCTCTCAGAAGGTTGAACCCTTTCATCGATTCGGAAGGCGTGCTGAGGGTGGGTGGTCAGCTGCAGGCATCTGTCGCTCGCCTGCGTCCACTCCCTGAGTTCCCCTGTCGAGGTCGAATACCCGGGCTAGTTGAGCATCTAAGACGTGGGCTCGAGCAGCGACTTATATGTCGGTGTATCAGGAGAAGTGGGGCCCCGGAGTGAAGATACACTCTGACAATCGTAGGCGGGGAGTAGGTGCGGGACAACTCTCGTATCTTATGAAGGGGGTACGCATCATCTCCCACTTACCTAGAATAGCTGTTTAAGCAGCTGTGCCTTCCTCTTGGATATCCACTTTGGTTTCGGCTCCTGTTGGGCCTCCTGACGGAGCTTGAGTACCCATGGGTGAAGTGCAGGAGCTGGGTGTGGCTGTGTTTTGAGCGGCCGTACCCAGCGACGTGCCTCGCGGAGGAAGTGGCTGATTTGGTCGGGATTGTGTTTTTCGGAACTGGCGGCTGAAGGCCGGAAGGAACAGCTGGCATCCGGGCACCATCTGCGGTGCCGGAATGAGATCCGAGGGTATGTTAGCCGCAGGAGGGCAGACCTGGTGCCTTTCTGTGGCTGCTTGTTAATTTCGCTCGTCAAGAGAGTGTGCCTCCTCGGGATCAACGTTAATAATAAGCACTGAATCGTTGGACATTAAGTACCTCTTCAAATAACACACAAGTTCTTGGATTACGTTGTTGTATTTACAATAAATGTACACAAGTTCACAAAGGTAGGTTTACATTAATTCACATAAATTTATCACGTTAGGTTCACTCTAGCCTCGTGGCTTACAATTCCAAGATGGAGCCTTGCGCATTTCCAATTTCCGTGGGGCGGTTTCCGACATAGACTCCCGGTACTGAGGGGCACCATGCCGTGCAATAATAAATTGAACAGTATGTTCCCTTTTATCCTGTACACGATTACTAGGTTCCTCTTACTCCCCGAACTCGCCCTGAGGCATCAGGAGTGTGTAGAGAGGGGGGAAAAGATGCCTATGGCGCACTTACCAGTTCGCAGTCAGCTTCGAGGAGTAGGTAGAGAGGGGAGCTGCCTATGGCGCACTTACCAGTTCGCAGTCAGCTACAGGTTGCAGGTTGTAAATAGGTTTTTGGTGCGGGTTGGATGGGAGAGCTGCCTATGGCGCACTTAACAGTTCACAGTCAGCTTAAAGGTAAAGAGATGGGAGGCTGCTTATGGCGCACTTACCAGTTCGCAGTCAGCACTAGGTAAAAGGAGGTAGGAATATTGTAGTAGGCGGAATGCCCAGGCAAGGCTCAGTGGGTGTCCGAGCCCTAGACTACTGACTTGAGGACGAAAGCTCGCCCTTTATATACCCCTGAAGGGCGTGGAAGTCCCGTTGGCGGGTGGTGCTGTGGTCGTCTGATGCTGCAGGCATGCCCCTTTAACACTCGCACATTTCTCATGAAAACAAAACTACCTTTGCAGCACCCTAACTTTCCCCGTGGAACATGGAATATTCCCGTGTTGCCGAAAATTGTAATAAAGCGATGTTATACGCTTGAATTAACACACTGCATCAAAATAATCATATAATAAATACACATAAACATTTCTCTAAATTATTATGTTTATTTGACTTTGGCATCTTGTTTGATTAAGTTCTTTTTTACTCTGTTTCAGCTGTAAGCCAAGCCCAGCAATGCCTCGCATGGGCAATCTCCCAGCTTTACGAGCGACTTAGGCAAAACCATTTTTGAAGATTGGGGTGGATTATGCAGGCCCATTCTTAACAGTAATGGTTTGTACGTGGAGGCCTCGCACCATTTGAACTTACGTCTGTTTGTTCGTGTGTTTCAAAATTAAGGCAATTCATCTTCAGCTGGTCTCTGATTTGTCCACTGAGGCATTCTTAGCTACTTTTTGCAGGTTTATTGAACGTCGGAGTTGCTGCACAGACTTATTTAGTGACAAATTTCGTAGGTGCCAGTCACCGACTAAGGACTTTGCAAAATTTCATTAAGAACTCTTCCAACTAGTCAACTGTTTCCTCTGCCTTGAGTGACCAAGGAATAACATGGCATTTCAATCCACCAGGTACACCTCACTTCGGATGCTTGTGGGAGGCTGGTGTGAAGTCTGCCAAGGCACACTTGAGGAAGGTCATAGGTAATAAACTTCTGACCTATGGAGAGTTTTATACGGTACTTACTCAAGTAGAAGAGGTGTTGAATTCACGTCCATTGACCCCGTTGTCTTCAGATCCGAATGATCTCGCTGCACTTACATCAAGTCACTCCCTCACCTGGGAACCCCTTCAAATGTTCCCTGAAGAAGATTTAACATCAATACCATCCAATCGATTGACAAGGTGGGATCTCCTTCAACAAGCTCATCAGTGTTTCTGGAGCAGGTGGCATAAAAACTGTCTCCATCAACTGCAAGTCCGATCCAAGTGGACAAAGAGTGTGGCTAATGTAGAGCTTAACACATTAGTGCTTATTCAAAATCCAATTTCCCCCAACTTCGTCGGAAACTTGGACGGATAACTCAAACCTTCCCTGGTGCTGATGGTGTAGTCAAGAGTGTTTCAACTTCACACTAGTCAAGGACTAGTTACTCGACCCATAGCAAAATTGTGCCCCTTGCCCTTGCAATGACATAAAATTAGTAATTTCAAGGTGGGCGGAATGTTTGGTGATGTCAGTGTGTATAGTGTACAGTATAATGTATTTTTCCGCTGCTCGGCTGAGTGACTTGTGCCATTCTTTCACGTAGAGGATGGTTCGAGACAGTACTGTGCGGAACAAGGCAGTTGGGAACTCAATATGGCGGCATAGCATAGGACGCGAGCTACTGTGATTAGCAGGTATTCGACACGGTAAATAGTTAAGTGTTCGTCAACGGAACAGTTTGATTTTGCAAACAATTATGTTGAAAATATGTGTGATTAACCAGCAACTGAGAAAATTCTTAAGATGGAGATTAGCATGCACGATTCCAATTGTGAATTCAAAGAAAATTGTGGTAGAACTGAAATACTACAGTATACAGTATTATTGTTTTTACAGGTCCACAGAAAAAGAAGGCTAAATACTGTAGCAGTTGTAGAATGTTGCGCTCATCTAACTGATTATGTACTTGTGTTAAAAAAACATGACACTTGATCATGATCATATTTTAAGTAACGTTGAAATAAAATTGCTGGATATTAAAATAGCTACTTTATACATATTTCATTGATGCTCTGAATTTTTCAAGAAAACTAAAAATAAATAATGACCAAGACTCCTCTACACACATCTTACGTCACTCTTATTTACTGTGAAAATATTCTGTACAGTGCATTAACAGTAACACATTCTGACAAAGCACAGAATAGATTGGATATCAAGATGCTCTACGAGTCTCCAGACAGCGTAAGAAAGAAATGAAAATATAAGAGAACGTGCCTGTCTCCAATTCCTTAAATACTTGTCTAAATATTTACACAGTGAAACTGCTACAGAAATTATTGTAACCAGTTTTGGCAATTGCTCAAGTTAGATAGGGACACACTATATTGGGTTAAATCATGTTCGATTATGTTTGGCTGGACATCATAGGGTATGAGTTCATATCACTCTGTGGAAGGTATAGGTCCCTCACACAAGCACTGTGTGCTGTGCACCAGTAAGTGTTTGGCTATGCCTTGGCTGCGCACATCTGGTACAGTGCAGGGAGGTTACTGCATGCATTGCTCATGGTGCAGCAGACAGGACAGTGAAGGAGGCATGTCTGGGCATGCATCAGATTGGATTAGGGTTGGGTTGACATCTGCCTCAACCGCCTCATTTCCTTTAGATTGTTGCCTGGACCACGTTCATATTCTGCTAATGGCCACTCTCATGCTCGCCCCCTTCCCATTAACAAGTGGAGGGGTGGTAGCAGATGATGAAATATATCCTACAGAATCCCAGTGCTACTGTGCTAAACATCATACAGTAATGTATAGAACTTACTTTCATTTTTTACAATGAAAGGGAACTTCCCGCAGTAAGAATAGTGCATTTGTGTAGGTTATTGAAGCATGGAGTTGCTAATAACACCATCCATTGGTACTTCTCTGTAAAATGGACAAACATAGCAATGCAAACCACATGCTTCAATCAGCAGAATTCTACATTTTGTAAAGTAAATACAATTCAATGTGTGTTTCAGTAAAGTACAGTAAATTTAGAGTGTGTATTTTGACAGTAAGGATTTAATGTGCTGTGAGCTTTGTGTGTACAATGATGAA
Source organism: Medauroidea extradentata (assembly GCA_003012365.1). Lineage (NCBI taxonomy): Eukaryota > Metazoa > Arthropoda > Insecta > Phasmatodea > Phasmatidae > Medauroidea > Medauroidea extradentata. Next base: position 1,379 of record PNEQ01046677.1, on the reverse strand, counting down.
AACACAACTTTAACTCATGCGAACATTCCTCACTTTGTCTTATGCATCAAACAGCAAGGGATTTTATGGTATTTTTACAACATATTACTTTAGGTAAATATTAGTTATAATAAATGATATTTCATTCGATTTCAGTCGCTGAGCAATCATGATTACTGTTATTTAGAGTCGGCTGGAAATTTGTATTTATCTCACTACTAACTTTGTGAAGATTCCCATTTCAGCTCACAGACATGTGTCAAAGTAGTAATTTTTCATATAAGTCAGTGATGTACAGTGTCTGGATTAGTGCGTGAGAGAGAATGTCAGTTGTAATTGCACACATCTCGAGAACCATCTGTCCATCGTGACATCAGGGATCCTCACTATTTTAGTGGACTAGAGTAATTACAATAGTAGTTATCTTTAAGATAATCAGGCACTGTGGCAGTTATGTGTTTGATTTTGGTGGACCGTACGAACAAGGTAAAGTCAAACTGTGTTTGATTTTGAATTGTAGTGTGTCAGCATAGCACTCTCCTGGCACAGTTCTATAATAACTCATGTCCGGACATAACTGGTACAGTTCATAGGGTATGCTGAAGACCACAACTATCAGAGCACCTGCAATTAGTACAAATGTGGGCTAGAAGAGAAAACGTATACTGTGTTCGATCAGTCCTGAAAACACTCTCGAGTCCACTGAGAGAAAAAGTTGCATACTGGCACTCATTTAACACTACAGTACTATTTTGAGCCAATCAACACTCAGCTTCAGGTCCTCGCTCTTGAGGGGCCTCACTTAAGCTTTTCTTTGTCTCCCCAGCCTGACGGATATTAGGTTAGGTTGGTTGGATTATGTTATGTTAGGTTGTGTTGGGTTTGGTAAGGTTAAGTTTGGATATAGTAAGGTTTTGTTGGGTTAGGTCAGGTTGGGTTAGGTTGTCAGGTTGAGTAAAACGGTATTCCCGATAAAGCTATGACGTGCGACAAAGCCGACACATATTGCCGGGTGATTCGAAAATCCAAATCCAATCTACGAAAGTGTGACAAAATGTCATTGGTGATTCACCAATGCTACTTCTTTAGTGATAAAGATTACGGTAAATATATATATTATTTACAGTCACGAAAAATAGAGATGAAATAAATAAAACAATTGAACATTTTTTCTACACTAAAATTACTACATTATTACTACTGTGAAGCGACCAGCCTGCGCTTGGGGTATAGTTTTTCAATTAGTCAGTTGTATTTCTAAAGTCTCTACTGTTGCTTACTTGTTTGCATAAATTAATGCTAGCCGGTGTTACTGACACTTCAGAACCAAGAGCTGGTCAGCCTGGTATCAGTTAGGTGTAGGGTAGGGTTGATGCATTTATTAATGTCAAAATCCCCAG
>PNEQ01046676.1:0-14655 GCA_003012365.1 Medauroidea extradentata | reverse complement strand
TAGTTGATTGGAAACACATTTAACGTCTTTTCAGCCCCTTAAAAGTTGAACTTCAAAAAATCCTTAAATTGGCTAATATGCATTTTTACAAGTGTCCTATTAAAGTAAAAATCACGATGATAGGCCGTCGGGTTCGAGCTCTATCGACGTTTCTTCGGAAACACATTTCACCCCTTTTCACCCCCTTAGAGGTCGAATTCCGAACAATCCCTTCTTAGTGCTCGCCTACGACCTGAAGGGAACCCCCACAAAAAATTTCACGATTCTAGGTCCAGTGGTTTGGGCTGCAGTTTGATATGTCAGTCAGTCAGTCAGTCAGTCAATCAGTCACCTTTCATTTATATATATATATATATAGATATATAAATATCATTAAACATCACACAACATTAGGATATTGTATAAATGTTCATTCAAATTACTAAGCAGTAACATAATTTTTTTATGATGGCGTTTTCATTTCAGCAATAAAACGATGGCATTATTAAGCCGAAAATTTTCATACTGATCATAATTTCCACGCACTCAGGTTACGTACGGGGACATAGCATAAAACTGCAGGATAGTTCACAACAAAGCAGAAGATGAAAGTTAAGTAAACTATACATAAACATCACATAGTTTATTAGAGAATAGCATATAAGAATTACCAATATGATTATTCGTACTATTAATAAGGCTTTTTCTCGAGCTTATAAGATATACTCAGATTGTTAATTTCCTAGGTATTCTGCCATCCCCTATTTCAGGAATCGTACAGTCAAAATAAAATTTCCGTAAAAGTGGTAACATTTGTTCTTCCCAGAGTGCAACATCGGGCACAGTCCTGTCAACAAAAATGTCAGAAGGAGAATGAACAACAAAGTCACGGAATGTTATTTTGGCAATGTTCAGTTGCCCCTGCACCTGGAAATAATAATCATGGTTTCTTTTCATTTGCAAAACACCGTTCTTATTTAATTCCAGGCATATGTTGCCAGTAGATGAGTATAGTTCCTCCGGAAGCACAGGCTGCAGGCTGTGGGTGTGTGGATTACGTCATTTCCTCTATTTCCCCTCAAAATATCCCTTTTCCCCCAAAAGAACTAAATATTTCCCGTTTTTCCCACAAAATGTCCCGAATTTCCCTCAACATTTTCCTGGAAAATTAAAAAAATATTAAAAATCACGCTATTGCTAAATAAGGCTGAAGGAGGCAGAATTTTAAGCAATTCTGAGCAAAAATAGTAGCCTGAATGAGCAGTTGATTCCTAGAAAAATTATGGTTATTTACTATCCAGAAGACTAGATGATTGGAATTTACAGTTTTTTTCAAAACCCTGTTGTTTCAGATAGAACAGAATTTCTGTAAATTGATATAGAAATATTTCTTGTCATTAAATTTCATCCACGTAGGATATTAGTAAGGTGTTTAAATATATTTTATGTGTTTTTAATTTTCAATTTGCTGTTTTCAAATTAATGTTTCCTGTATTTTAAAAATGTGATAATGTATTGTAAAATATTTAGTACTGTCAAATGAAATTGGAACCCTGAAACTTAAAATGTAGTACTACAATTCTGTTTTATAAGTATGCAAAAATTTTTTTGCAAAACTGTTAATAATTATGATTTTGTAATATATCTTTATAGCTATGCTATGGACAAACGCTATTGCAGCAAATTGTGTGTCGCAGAACACTAGAAAATGCAAACAGATCCATATACACAGAGAATCAACCAAATATGGTTTCCATCAATTGTATGTGTTCTTTTTCGTTTTCTATTGGACGACATTTTCTCTTGATTGGTTCCCCGGTGCCTGTGTTTTCGTTTGTGTGAAATTATTTTTATTGTTAATTGTTGTTTTATTGTTATTTCTAACTTAAATCATTTCGTGGAATTAGACCTATATGGGTTTCCCTTTGTTTACCAGTTGACGAAAACAATCTTTGGTTTGTTCTCTGTATCTGCGATTCTATTTGAATTTTCTGGTTTTCTGTGACACGCCATTTGTTGCACTGACGTATGTCCACAATTGTTCTGCAATAATCAAGAATACTTCACAAATATTGGACATTTATAGCAATTTGCTTATTTGCATTTAAACAAATTATATTAAAGTCACTACATTCACAAATAATAATAGTAGGTAGTTAAAAGAATATTGAAAATATTAATTATTATTAAATCAGAATTATTAAACATCGATGGTCGACTGTTAAGATAATTAATGTTTTAAGGGCACGTTATTCACGTCAATAATTATTCTGAAGTTGTTCACATATACATCATCCTGTTTATGCGAAATATTTTTTCAGCATTGCAGTAAATATTTACTCAACTATTAAATGAGGATTCCTGATCAATAAACGTTTATATTAACACCATATTTATTAAATATTCAGTTGACAACCCCACTACTTATAATAATAATAATAATAATAACGATTATAAATTTTTCAAACGATTTTATTGAATTGCCTAACGTTTGTGAAAATGCAAACTGTTCGCGTGCAAACAAAATATTTATTTTTGCAGTGTCCCTAAGTAAAACAAAACACTGCACTAAATGTGCAACTAGAGGCGTAAAACGAGCATACACATTATAAGTTTTGCTTCTCGTTTATTTAATTAATGATAATTTATTTTAATTTACTTCTGTTGGAAGAAACAATCTCTATGTATGCGCGTCTCTTAATGTATAAAGTATTTGTAGTAGGGACGTGAACTCTAAATAACTATTATTTCACATCTGTTGACAAGAACGTGACATGCTTAGTGTGACATGTCTGTCTTTGTTTACCTAATTTTAAGTATTTAATATATATTTTTTAGTTTATGTTTTAAATGATATTACCTACATTGATATACGAAATAAAAAATATTTCATTTTTAATTTCCGGACCAAGATTTGAACCGACGGACGTCGCATGGCTCGTGAGAAGCGTTAGTGTTGAGATTTCGATGAGCGAAGCTTGCCTCTGCTGAAGATATCCGAAGTGGGAATTATACAGTATTCTGGCCTGTAGAGAGGCGACATTTTATGATTGGCCGACTCAGGAACATTCGACGCCTTGGAAAGATTTTCTGTGGTATTCATCATCATGCGGTTCTAGTTTTGTGTAGCCGCAATACAACCACATATAATATTTTAAAGCAACGCGTTTTTACACTTCGTCTGTAAGTTGGTGTATAATATTCTCTTTCACACTTGCTAGGAATGAGCAAACATCTTTTGAAGTACTTTCCAAATTTGTCGCAACATAATCTTTTAGACATATTGCTTAAGAAAAAAGCCATTTATGTGTTTATGTAAATACGGAAAGCGACTTTTTGTCAACCATATACAAAAGAAAACCTCTTATGAAGTTTTTAGTCAGCAATATTTCAAAAGTATTGCCATGTGCACCTCTTCTACTTTGCTTTTTGTTTGCTGTATTTCCTTCCACTCATCATTGGAACGTCAAGAACTGACCAAAATTCTTCCTTTGGGAATATTCATTTCCAACAGTTACAGTCCCCCTTACTAATACGGAATTTACAGCATCTAAGGAATCGGGAGGTTCAGAAGTGACGATAAACTTGCGTCCACAGTTTTCTCAGTAATAATGCCATTGTTTCTGACTGAAGTTTGTAACCACACATTGTACAGTATAGAGGATATTTGCCCATTTTCTTCATTTATTTTATAACATGGGCAATATCAACACTTCTTCTGCCGTGTATTTCGAAGGTTTTATCGTCTGCATTTTTTCCCTAACTATCAAATTGGGAAATAAGTTTGGATCTTGCCCCCAATCATTGTTACGCTGAATGTCATCTTCCTGGGCAGTTACAGACTTGAACCTCATTCCTGAAATAAATAAAAATAAATAAATGTAACATTCTAATTAAGGTAACGTCCCAGATACTCGTCAATGTACCCAAAGCTCGCAGTCGCCTCGGAAAAAAATCTATAAAAAATTAGTCGTTTGATATATTGACTCTATAGCGCACAGTTATTTACGGAATGTGAGCTCCAACTTGCAACCGTTGGCGGCCGCGGCTGTGTATTTGTTTACAAGCAGGAAATGGTTTTGTCTCGTCCTGCGAAAATGTCGAAATCTGCAATTCGTACTGGTTTCAGGTAAGCAACTTAGTTCATGGCTTAAGCTTTGTGCTGTGCATTATCGGTTTATTATAGATTCTAGTTGTTCCGATAGCTCAAGAATATGTCGCTTAACAACCTGAACTACAGTTTGTGACAAAATTTTGTCACTTAAGTGAAATAAGACTCATACGAATCTGTGGTAACAGACAATTGTGGCGGACCCTAAGACTCGTACATTGGCCAAGAATTCCAAGCATGTTAAAAATATGTTTTGCAATCGTAAGAAATAGTGGAATGTAATATATTTTACGTAGATTAAATAAATATTAAAATAACAATTTTTAAAAGATTAAAAGGCGTTTCAGTTAACTGTATTATTGCCTGTAACATACATTCTTGAGCCGCAATGCCCGTCTTCGAGAGTTATTTACATGCATATCGTAATGAAGTCTAGTGAAAAAATAATATTTTTTTAATAGAATGACTCATTTAGAATAAAAGGATAATCTGGAAATGCACACTTGACCATTTATTTTATTACAATTTAAGCAAAACGCCTCGCGCAACATAAACTCATGCGACCGTACCGACCATGTTTGGAAATTATTTACTAGAATATCATAATAAACTTCATTGGAATAGTAATATTTTTAATAGAAAGGTGCATTACGAATACAAGGATAACCTGCAAGGTCATCTATGATTTTTCTTTAGCCCAAAGTAAAGCATAAACGAGAAAAATTTGCGCGCAAAATCTGATTTCTGCGATAGGCCTTTCGCAATATTTCTTTTATTGAAATCGTAATAAGTTCACAAAAAGCAACGATCGGGAGTTTACTATATTCTAAAATCACGTCATATTTCCCCAGGTATACAATATAATAATATACGGAATAATTTTAAATAAATAAATCTCGAGATAGGTCGTCGAACCCAGAAACACACGATAATTTTTCGTCGAGTTTCGGGGCTTTTGCACGGCATAAGTAAAAAATTTATATAAAAAAAACTACTTACCCGATGTTCTACGTCCACATACGTAGACAACAATAAAGGTTTGGAGATTCGTACAGTATATAGCTTTCTTGGTTTTACAGATTTTTGGGCGCTTTTATGAATTTTTTCGCTACCGGAACACTAAGGTAGTTAGCTGTACGAAAATCGGGGACGTTAACTTATTATTCCTTTCCATAATATCTTCTTAGTCACCGTTTCATAGTTTACTGGCCCAGTGCCAAACGAAATTTGTTAACAGCAAATGAAATAATAATACGTACATTTACAAATTAATGCTGTTGTAATTTTTATATGAAAAAAAATAAATAACACCGCACCTAAACATTTTCATTTGACTTTTGTATTGAATAAATAATACTGTTGAAATTCATCATTATTGGTATTATAAACTGAAAAGTTTCATTGGACACACCCCATTACGAGCCAATGTTGCCATGTCGCAGAAAAACTTTTCCGCACCATAACAGTTTCTTCACTGTAGCTAACGTTCTTAATAATATGACAATAGAAAAAGAACTGTTCAGTAAACGTCCGACTACGTCTCAGTTCAGATTAAACACAGCCTGGCGGCACGCCGCTTATCTCACCGAGGGCTGCTTACCGCACCAAGGGCAGCTGCTCGCCGCGCGACAAGTAAGTATGACAACACTGCACGCTCTTACTCTTGTTTCCTAGCTCAACGGCACATCCTGCTGTCGAGCACGTCGCTACAGCGGCCGTCTTGCGTGCAACACTGGCATGCTATTTACAATTTGCTAATTTGTGAGGAAACTATTAATGATAGATAAGTGCGCTCGCGGACTATTTTATTCTACTCAGCAAAATAAACAGTGTTGTATGCGCAATAACAATGCAGTCAGCACAGCCTGTTTTTTAAAGGCTTTTCCAGCTTTTCCAAGATTTTAAACTTACAAAAAAAGTACTTTATAAATGAGGTTTTAATTTTCTGAACATTTACCACCATTTATGTTATTACACAGAAGAAAATGCGGTTTGAATGAATGTTCTAAATTTAATACACCCAGAGATATGAGAACCTGATTTTTAGCATTGAAAGCCCTATGACCCCTTTCGTGGAGGAGCAGCCTTAAGAGCCAACGAGGGTGAAGTAAGGTGAATGGCCAACACATCGTCTGTTCTCGAGCCGAGAGTCGAACCCAGGACCTCTCGTACCGTAGATCGGCGCCTAACCGACTTTGCAACGGAGGCCAGTAACATCCAGTGAAAACAAAGACTTTGCTGAGTTGTGCGTGTGGTCGCGAAAGTTTCTGAGAAAAAAAAATATCTGGAGAGGGAGGGGATGCCAAACCGAGCACAGAGGTAGACCTGAGATTCTCAAAAAAAAAATTTCAGAATAATTTATATTTTCAAATATTTCTTAAATGGTCATTATTGGCCCAGTACTTATTTTTGCAACATTTGCACTTTTCAAAACACTTTTGTGTCCAAAATATTCTCGCATTAAATTGAAAACATCGCGAACAAATTCTCGGGTTTGAAGTAAATTGTCTTCGTGCTACGTTATCACGTTGTAGAGCTCCAAGGCACGATTCACTTCTAAGCGCCTCGCAGGAATACCGCAACGCCCAAGGGTGTGTATTATTTATTGTACGACCGTACGAGGCTAATTGCTCGTTAAGTCCCTTACTTCCTGATACTGCGGCGGAAGCGGGCGAATTACGACCCTACGGGACTAGTTCACCAAGTTCCCTGAACCTCCTTGCACTTTGCACCACGACACGTTAATACACACGAGCCCGCAGGGAATCTGCTGTAGAGGAAGTGGTACTTGTAACGTTCCTCGTAGTATATATAGAACATTTGAAGACATTCTTGAACATGATAACTGTTAAAATAATATTAAATACAAGTCTTTGATGTACCACGTTTTTATAAAGGCGTAAAACGTATAAAATAATCTCTCCTATGAAAGTACTTGTAAGAGTTAAAATTTTAAACGTGGGATACATGCAGTAGGTAACATTACGGTAAGAAGTCTAGAGAGTAGCTGTCGTTGAGAAAACTAACTCAACAGTTCATATTATTTGCAGTGCAATTACATTGTTAGTGATTTAGGTTAACTATCCATGCATCAAAATATTTATTGCATAAGCCCGCGTTTTACTTTACTTTACTAGTTTTGTTTTAAATCCAAAAAGTAATTTCAACAGAGAAAAAATTTTATGCTTTTAGTCGCGTTTTTAAAAACATGATACATTCATTCCTATTATATTTCATATTATTTTTTACTTTTTAGTCATTCGAGTGTAAAATTTTGCAATCATATATTTTTAAACCGTGGTATACGAACATATTATTTTATAATACATATTTATTTGACAATTTTTTTTCTCTTATTGCATTGTCATCCAATTCTGAGCTATGTTAAAGTTTCAACTCTATGACTTAATGTTATCCTACTTCATTGCTTAGCAATATTTATATTATAGGTAGGGACTGGAAATTTTCGCGAATTCAATTACCTGCAGGCTAGAATCCATTGCACTATACATACTCAAGCCCCACTATATGTCAACTAGCTGTTACTCAGTGGAACAGCAGACGATTAACTAATAGACGGGGCTTGAGTATGCATATTATAATGGATTCTAGCCTGCTGGTTTCTGAATTCGCTAAATTTTCCAGTCCCTTACACATGATAATTAACACGTTTAAAGTTCTCCTACAATTTCGTTTTACATCAAATCCTCTTGCAAACATTAATATTGTCATGCAAAACGACAACAAATTAATTATCTAATATCGGATAAAGATCATTTAAAAAAAAGTGCTCACTTTACCATGAATGGCAAATGTACAGTCAGTACTCACGTAAAAAAAATAGTACAATGACCTGCTTTTATGTATTTTGTTCAATCAGTTTTCATTTTCTCATAATGTTAGCAATTCGAAAAATTCGTAATCACGTGAGGTGTTTGAGTTACCCTTTATAGGAGTTTCTCCAAACTTGCTAAACATATAATTTCACTTAATGTATACTCATGCAGGTCATGCATTGTTCTTATTTAAAAGTAGTGGTAATTAGAAAACTTTATTTTACATGTGATATCTCAGGAACCAAACGTTATAATAATCTGATCCCTGTAATACTTAGTAACGTAGGCTATCATGAATTTTAGATAATTTTTGGTGGCATGCTCACGTATTAAAAACAGCTACTATTAAAAGACTTTGGATCACAATTGACATCTCATGAACTATTGTTCCCAGCTTCATTAAACATAGTAAACTTATATAAATTAGTAAAGTGACGTAACTGTTTGTTCAAGTCAGCCAATTCGGAAGATAACCCGACATGAATATACCAAGGTTTCGTGTCATATATTGAAAACTACTAGGGCGATTGTAATATTATCTCACAACTTAATAGTTAATTATCCATGTTTATAGTACTGCCGTGTGGCCGGACCCGGATTTTCACATGTAGAGGTCGTGCCGGACAATGTCACTGGTCGGCGGGTTTCCTCGGTGATCTGCCGTGTCCTCCGCCCCTATCATTCCAGCGCTGCTTCATACTTACATCATGCCACCTCTCACCAGCGCTAAAGACCTATGTTAAGTGTTGTCCAACTTCTCTTCGCGTCACTTATAGCACTGCTATTTTCTAAGACACCACGATGAAAATTAACAACTTATTGTTTGGCACATTTCGAGAATAGTAGTATTATAACCAATATCTCTACTCTAACCACCAAGATGTGACATTTGTATGGACTAATGCTTTACGTCTTCAATTTTGTAAACAGCTCGTCATAAATAAGTAAAGATTTTCTGTCATATTTCGAGAATTTATAGATCTAAGGGAACAAAAATAAACCCTGACACACTTTACAGGTTTACAGATTCCATTCATGTGACTAGTTGGTTATTACCTATGTAAAATGATCCACACATTCAAGTGAAAAACGTGCTGACAAACTGTCAGTGTTTTAAACTTAATTATTCTATACTTATGTAGTACACAGTAAAAACAATGTGTACATTTACAAGGAAATTCTTGTAACCTAATATCAGAACATTATCAGTCAGATAATAAAAGTAAGGTGTCAGAAACCTTTTTAAAGTGGTTACAAATATCGTAAACAACTTTGGGAACTAGTAAAATAATGCTAATGAGCTGATTTTTCGAATTGAAACAAAATAATCCAAGGAGACCTTTCATATTTTACAAAACATTTCGTACTTTCACAAAAAAATTTTTTGGGAACTAGTTTCCAAAAAAATTTTTCGTAGCACTACAGGCAATTATTGTAAACTGAACCAGATATTAGCTGTAAATATACAAAATTTTTTTGTAGATTTACAGAAATTTTTGTAAATATACAAATAAATTTGTAAATTTACAAGATTTTTGTAAATTTTACAAAATATTTTCGTAGTGTTACAAAAAACTTTTTTGGAAACTGGTTTCCAAAAAACCTTTTTGTAAAAGTACAAAATTTTTTTTTTACTGTGTAGTCCGTTTCAGATTGTGACCCTACACCCCTCTTACCCATTTGTTTCGCCACGCATGAAGACCGATTGTAACAAATTTTAACTATCATCATCGAAGCATTTATCTTAGCGAAGTTTGTGGTGCTTAAATTTTTTCGTGGTTTATCTTCTGGGTCTGACATTTTGTAAGATGGTATAACGTGAATGACTATTTTATTTGTTATATTTTGAGATCTAATGATCAGAATGTATTCCGGGGACGGGGGATGACTATACAAAGATACGTATATGTATATATTATATAATCTTATATACATTTTAAAACTGTATTTTAACTAAGGTGTATTAGGTATATTCACTAATTTTTAAGAGATGCCGTCATGAAATACGTAAATATTATACGTCATATTTAATTCACTAATGGGCCGACTACACGAAATGTTAGTGTATGTATTTAGAATCGCTTACCATAGCTCTTATTTAAGTAGCGTATAGTGCAGATGGCATGTCATTTTGTATGCCAGCATAACATATGCAATAATTATAAGTTTTATATTTTAATAGTTATTCATCTCAATTTAATTTTCTATGGTTTAATACAGTTAAGTCCATGTCTCAGAAGATTCCACTGTGTGAGAGCATAATTAGTTTATATTTTTCTATAACGACAGGATCAATTGTAGCCAAACGCAATATATTGAGAGGCCATCTTCCAAACATTGATCGAAGTAGTCTTATTTGTTATAGGTTCATGTTAAAAGAAAGCATTTTATTAGTAAACGGAGATACGACATATTTAGAGTTCTGTGTAATCGACTGCACCTTATTCGGTTAATTTCCATTTTTTTTTTTTTTAATTTTGTATTGGCATCACGTAAATGCCTCAAATGTAACCCCAAATATCATATTGAAAAATTTTTCTGCACGCACGCGGCTTTTCAGGAAAAACTAATACATGCCTTACTAATAGTAATAGTATTGAATGGTTTTATACACGTATGAAATATGAGAAAACATTTCCCTAAATAAATCTTGTATGGGAGGATATTTCTCATTTATTGTTTAATGGGCTCAGATACAATGAAATAGTTTTGTTATCATTGTCTTCGTATTGTAATAGTATTTCAAACTTAACATTTATTACGTCTAAATGAATATGTAATTTGTGTCAATGTATTAATATTTAACGGCACCAAATTAATGTTAACATGGTAGATTGTACTTAAATTTATTAGTTTAATTTGTATTTCATAGTATCCCCTTTTATGCTAAGTAAATAAAAATGTATGTTAAGATTACGGGTGTGTTAAATCCTTTATATGGTCTAGAACGAAAGACGAATAAAATGTATTATTGTTTCCATCACTATTATCCATTAAATTCAGCCATAGTTCTTGAATTTCATGGCCATGGTATCAGTCGTCTAAGTACGTATGTTTTTTAACCTAACAACAAAATTAATAAAATAATATTGGATAACAGTAACAATTATGACCTAAACAGTATTTTGCGCACCTTTTCAATTTGTTAACTGCACTAAACTAGGGTTTCATTGGATAAAAGATAAATTTTGGACTTTAATTTAAAAGTTTTATTTTACAAACAATGACTGTATGAGTAACAATAAGAGAATTTCACAATTATCGAAAATGTCCTTAAATGACACGAATAATTGTTTTTCTACGACGTTCACATGTTTATAAACTTTCGACCTGGATGAGTAAACAGACAGCTAACAGAAATACTATAATATAAAGAACGGCAATGTGTCACTGTTCTCTTACATTTAGCGCTTTTATCTCTCGCTAAAACTGCAAACAACGTGTTTGTTTATTTGTTTTGTGAAAGGCCAATGCTTGAAAAACAACATAACTTTCGGTAGAAACTTGAACGTCTCGGAATTGCTCTTACTTTCATTACGATATTTGAACGAAGAAGGTCAGGTTTAATATTGAATATCTGCCAACATCTAATATTACATTGATTTAATTAATGTTATAACATTAGTTTCTTATTTTCGCTTTTGTAGTTTTGGTCATCGAAAACGCAGAATATGACGTACAAATTAGGCCTTTATAATTTCAATGAAATCCTATTACGTTTATACATTATTGAATTGCAATAAGCTTATTTAGTTATTTTAATTTCTTAAACCCCTCAAGTCAAATTAATTTAACGTTGTTGTTAATATGAAACCTACACTAGCAAAATGTTCATACTGCGTACCTCACCATGGCTAAATCTACACGGATTAATCAAAAGTAATAATAATTATTACTAAATATATGAATGTAAGGCGACATGTGGTCCACCTTATTGTAGTTATGTGTCGCCCCACGCCACGGTAGTCCCAGTTATATCCTGGGAGAAGGGGAGGGAGTGGTTTCAATCTCGATTTTCGCATGTGGGTGAAAAGGATGACGTCGTTGGTCGTGAGATTTTAGGAGGTTGGTCAATTTTCTTCCCACGTATCATAACACTATTTTACAGCATAATCTCACGCAATCCCATCGAGAAACGAAGACTTATAGATTAGGGTTTCACAAAATGTCTCTACTCACATTCTGTATGATCCTTCACAACAGAGTTGCTACTTTGAAACTAGATTACATTGCGAAGCTCATTTACTGTCTGCTGTTGCCGCCAATGTGGTGGCGTTTGACGGCAAGAAGCGTTTACTCACACTCACTAACAAATATGTCACGAGTCTGTCCCATTCTAACATAATCCTAGCAAAACTGCTGATATGATACGTCGCCAGAGTTTGTGCAGGAGATGTAGATGATAGAGTACTATGTCAGGCGTGGCTGTCGTCACTAGATGAACAAACTAGAAGGACTGCAGGAGATGACATATTCCTTGTGTAATGGCGATGTATTTATTGTTAAACTAGAAATTTTGTCATATTATTGTTCACAGCAAACACTTGCAATTTGATTTTAAGCAAAATTGTAGATACTGTATGGTTGTATGTAAACAAAAGGCTACGTTAAGTTACTATAAATCCTGAATTACCAAGTACTACATGTATTTTGTTCACACGCAACAAGTTGATTTTAGAGACGGATTCTTAAAGGAATTAGCAATGACAAATAAAATTTAACAATCTGTGAATGACGCTCTAAACTGTGAGTATTCAGTTAAAATAACCTAAATTAATTTTACTCGTATCTCTCTAACTGAACAACAAATATCGGAATCTCACTTCTGCTGGCAATCTTGTCAGCTAAGTTAATAGGACTCTGTATCCGGCGCATTGACAGTGTTGTAAGATGTCACGCCTAATATGTTCAACGCGTAACAGCTTAACTTATTCCAGTTACATTTATCTACGAAAAGAACACACACTAGAAACTACGCTTCAATGATTAATAAAATTCAGCACACTAGTAACAAACGTGATTTTGTGGTCGTTCAAAATAGCTAGAAACGGCTTTGTTTAGACTGTTACTGCTGTAACTCAGAAAATGTTTCTACATGCAATACGAGAATCATGCGTTGACCTTTATTACATATTATTTTTTTAAAAATTAGGATCACCGCCTACGAGGCCGAGAAAGGAATTCAATCCCCTAAAGCATGTTCGGCCAACCTTTTCAGAGCTATGGCAAAAAAGTTGATGTAAATAATGACATGAGCCAAGATAAATAACTTTCATAGGGACTACTTTTTATGAGATGGTCAATGAGATACTTTCTTATGTTGAGTCAGGGAATAATTTTATTAACTATTTGTATTTGCATTGCTTTCTCAATCAGTTGTCCGCTCGAAGATCGAACACTGCCTCCACAACACTTACAAAAGAAGCATTGCCAAATATTAAATTATTTTAATATTTTTACTGTCTGTATAAACAATTTTTGTATATGTAGTTAATTCTGCGAATTTTGGCGAGCCTTTCAATATGCAGTGACAGGTGAGTGTTTCACCAACGAGCATAGAGCCGTCCCTGCATTATTTGTTCTAATTTATATTTGAGGAACGTTTTCTTCGGAAATTATATACCAGTAGTATGATTATGTTCCTTCTGGCACATGGAGCCGGTGTGTGCAGCCCGGCCGAGTGTGGAGCCCCCCGCCATGTTGTGACGTCACGGCCCCGGCCACCATGTTTGACCTTTACCTTTCACCTTGACCTTGACCTTGAGTGTCAAATTACCAAAATTTTTCCAAAATTTCTAAAAAATTAATAATTTTCTAAATTTTCAAACAATTTCAAAATTTCAAAAAATTTCGAAAAAAAATATTACCTCCATCTTGTTTCCGGACGCCATCTTGTTTCCGGCCACCATCTTGGTGTTTCTTCCGAAAATTTTTCGATTTCACATTCCATAATAACCCCGCACGTATTTAATAAATATAATTTTTTATAAAAAAACCTTTTAGTAAAATTCTTTTTATAAAACTTTTTAATAAAAAACGATTTAATAAAAACTTTTTATATAAAAATTATTTAATTAAATCAACTACCGGCATTTCTTACCCGGACGAGCTCCATCGGCACACTGACGCCCCCCACCACTTTTTACATGTATATATTAACTTATCCACCCTCCCCCCTGCAACTACCCAACCCGAATTCATTGTAATTGGCTGTTAGTCACGTGATGAATTTCCCCCCTCCAACTTTCCCCTCTCACTGACGTTCGTGTTATAACCTACTCAAACTACTACACCCCCCTCCACACCCCTCCTCCAACTTTACCACCCCTTTCTTATCCTTCTTATTAAAATATATTTCGTTTATTATTCTCACTTCACAGCACGTCACCAGTGTCTTCACATAGCAGCTACATGACGGTAAGTAGTAACAACCATCGATTGCGACTACGTATTGATCATCAATTTTAAAATTATCGGTTTTCTTTTAAACATTGTAACTATAATTTCAAAAACTTTATTTGAATACCATTAATGAATACTACTTAAACATGACTTATTTCTTAGCTATATCCGATCAATTCCCAATAAAATTAGTCAATTATTAAACAAACTTGTTGGTAAATATTTTTATTGTACCTACAAGGACTTTATTTCCTACGGAACTTCATCGTCTACACTAACACTCCTACCAAATTAGCTACATTTCCTTCAATTTCCGATAAAATCAAT
>PNEQ01046671.1:66341-81026 GCA_003012365.1 Medauroidea extradentata | reverse complement strand
AGACAATAACATGCACAAATTTCTACAGAAAAATACTTTCTATTTTGATGTAATGCAGTCTGAAAACTAGTTGAGTGTGTTTGTGCAAAAATCACTTGTGGCAGAGGAAAACACTGCTTATTCCATGGCAACAGCAGTAAAAATGAATGTGAGCATAACTGTCAAAAAATGGAATTCTTACGTGAGATGGACTATATGTATGTATGTATGGGCTTACAATGAAGTGGTGATGCAACAAGTCTTTAGTAATTTTAATTCACAAAAGTAATTTTTGTAATTTATGTTAGCTATATTTATAGCAGATATTATATTAGTTTTACATGCATTGTTTTCCTCGTTTTCCATTTGAATTTTTAACCCACTTTCCGAAGGAAAGGTGAATTTACATTTGTGTATTTTAAACATACCATGTTCATTTTTTTTTTTTTTTTTTTTTTTTTTTTTTTTTTTTTTTTTTTTTTTTTTTTTTTTTTTTTTTTTTTTTTTTTTTTTTTTTTTTTTTTCAAAATGACTGCCATTTTCATATTTTTAACATAGATTACCATATACTACGAAATATTTTTCAGAATTTCATGAAACTTGTACACAAATAATACATAAGTTGACTTGACTTTTTTGTATTTTGTTCATTCTATGTTCACATTGAACCAACTGTGGTGATTTGTCTATTTGTAGCATAATATGTCTTATCTCTGGGAATATTTTTCTGAATTTTATCAAATTTAGTACACATACACTAATTAATAAGCTGACTTGACGTATGTTTGTATAGTTTATATGTCCTGTGTTTATATTTTCATAAATGCAGCCTTTTATTAATTAACTAGAAAATTTTTTTTTCTGATTTCCATCGATTTTTATAATCTTGGTACACATGTACATCTTAATAATTTGACTTGACATTTGATTTCGTTTTTCGTTCCCTTTATATTCATATTTTAAAAACGGCAATCATTTATCTTAATATTTAAAATTAAATTACATATCTGAAGAAATATTGTAGTTTAATTTTATTTAACTTTGTACAAATATACTACTTAGCATACTGACTTAACTTTGGTGTATTTCGTGAATCATATGTTAAAATTTTATAATGGCGGCCATTTCTGTATTTTTAGCATAATATGATATATTTGAGGAAATATTTTTCCAATGTTCATTAATTTTAATATTCTATTTATTTGACTGGACTTTCGTGAATTTCGTTCATCCTTTGGTCATATTTTGAAAACGGAGGGAATTTAAAATCCTAAGGACGTAATGACTTCAGAAAATTTTTTCCGCAATTTTATTAAACTGGGTACGCATACTATGAACATTATTATTTAATATGCCTAGATGTACGTAACAATTTTAACTTACACGGTTAATTTTCACCTACTTCGAGGAAAGTGGGCATATCAGTTACTCTGATAACTTCTTGTTTTACCACAAAAAAGCAATTACTTTCATCATAATTTAAGTACGTTCGCGGTAATCCAGCCTCAACTTTGGTGAAGCGAAATAACAGCGAAGAAGCGAGGTCAGTGACACAAACAAACAGAAAGTTAATTATTTAATTAATTCAAAGATCTTAAACCAACAGTTATTTTTCTTAAAAATAGCCATGTAAGGTATTTCCAATTATCTTTACTGTGATTTTTTGAATTTTATTGGCTTGGTGTACAATGTATCAGACAATTACCTTATTATTTTCTGATCCATGTGTGAATTGACAAAAATTAACAATAATTTGTTACTTAACCTATTTCCAGTGATACAGCATCTCCTATCTCTTATGTTTTTGTTTTTTTTTTTACAACGAGCATTCAGCCGTAGCTTTGCCTCCTTATCTGTCTCGGATCACGGTAAATGTTCATGAGGATCGACTACGATAAAGAATCTAGAGACAGCCCATAGCTTGTCCAAGCAGAGCACTCGATAAATTTTTTTTATCTGTTGATAGCCAATGGCTATGAAGCTCCCCGGCCAAGAGCACAGCTAAATTAGGAAACTATACCGCCCTATCTTCACCCAGCTCACAATCGAGTAGTAAATGGTTCAGATCCGCCATAGGATGTCAACATACTATACACAGGAAGGGCTCTGTACGATCCACAATTTATATAAAAGCACAGGGCACGTACTATGTTTTGTAAGTAACCTAATCATTGTACTGTAAATCCACCGCTATGTATAATCTCAAACTCGATACCGCATGAGCCGATGGCCTGAGTATTTATAAATATGACGTATGCATTGTCATGCATTTCGATATAACTGTGCCATTCTGCCGTAACTACTTTGCCAGTAGACAAGAACAAACGTTATACAGAAATGAGGGTGAGAGATGACCCACGATGTGCCCTTCTAAAATCGCCAACTCAGCTAGTATTGACCTTCTTATTACCTGTGAGCCACATAAAATGAATAATAACCTTGCTATGAGCAAAAGTGCACACTTCTTCCATTACCAGTAGCATAATATCACAATTTGCAGTTTTATCATGAGATAGTGCAGTTACGACATACAATAGCAAGTAAAGAGAATGGGAAGAAGTGCGGAAGCCGACTAGCTGATAACCTTCCCCTCCCCACAGCGAGCCAGTTCCTCTCACCAATATGCCGTGTTTGAAAAGGTCCAGCGGCCATAGGGTCGCCACAAGATGGCCAGCTTATTCGTGCAAATTGTATACGTGAAGAAAGATTAAGAATTGTTACACTGCTCTTAACCATTTTCACATAGAAAAAATTATTACTGTGTGTGTGTGGTAGGCTTCAGAAAAGGTGCTAAATGGCCATATTCGTCATTTATTTTCTAATAGCCTACAATTTTCTAATAACCTACAAAGCTGAGAGAGATAACAGCAGTTAAGGGATGTGCGCGGTACCTTTATCTCTTTTATATCTGAAAAAATTTTTTTCAAAAAAACTTTATTTTTGAACCTCTGCAGCATACTTCGGGCAACACCGAGGCGGGCACCTTATTCAATTGAGCCTGAATCTTTGAACTACAAGAAAATTTTACCTTACATTCAAAACATGAGTATCCACTCTAACGTGTGTGTGTATGTATATGACTAACTAAGCAATTTTTGTGAGGAAACATTGCTTTAAAAACAGAACATGTAAATGGTTTTCACCAGCGTGTGTGCGAGTATGAACTAACAATGTTGATTTATGTTGAAATTTTGCAGAGCACGTAGAACATGAAAATGGTCTCTAACCTGTGTGTACACGTATATGTCTGATCAAATTACCTTTTTGAGGAAACTTTGCCTTACAAACAGTACATGAAAATTATCTCTCACCTGTGTGTACACGTATATGTCTGATCAAAGGACATTTTTAAGAAAACTTTTCCTTACAAACAGTACATGAAAATTATCTCTCACCTGTGTACACATATATGTCTGATCAAATTACCTTTTTGAGGAAACTTTGCCTTACAAACAGTACATGAAAATTATCTCTCACCTGAGTGTACACGTATATGTCTGATCAAAAAACATTTTTAAGAAAACTTTTCCTTACAAACAGTACATGAAAATGCTCTCTCACCTGTGTGTACACGTATATGTCTGAACAAATTACCTTTTTGAGGAAACTTTGCCTTACAAACAGTACATGAAAATGGTCTCTAACCTGTGTACACGTATATGTCTGATCAAATTACCTTTTTGAGGAAACTTTGCCTTACAAACAGTACGTGAAAATGGTCTCTCACCTGTGTACACGTATATGTCTGATCAAATTACCTTTTTGAGGAAACTTTGCCTTACAAACAGTACATAAAAATGGTCTCTCACCTGTGTGTACATGTATATGTCTGATCAAATTACCTTTTTGAAGAAACTTTGCCTTACAAACAGTACATGAAAATGGTCTCTCACCTGTGTACATACATGTGTCTGATCAAATTACCTTTTTGAGGAAACTTTTCCTTACAAACAGTACATCAAAGTGGTCTCTCACCTGTGTACACGCATATGTCAGATCAAATTACCTTTTTGAGGAAACTTTGCCTTATAAACAGCACATGAAAATTATCTCTCACCTGTGTGTACACGCATATGTCAGATCAAATTACCTATTTGATGAAAATTTGCCTTACAAACAGTACATGAAAATGGTCTCTCACCTGTGTACACGCATATGTCAGATCAAATTACCTTTTTGGAGAAACTTTGCCTTACAAACAGCTCATGAAAATGGTCTCTCACCTGCGTACATGCATATGTCTGATCAAATTACCTTTTTGAGGAAACTTTGCCTTATAAACAGTACGTGAAAATGGTATCTCATCTGTGTGTACACGTATATGTCTGATCAAATGACCTTTTTGAGGAAACTTTGCCTTACATACAGCACATGAAAATGGTCCCTCACCTGTGTACACGCATATGTCTGATCAAATTACCTTTTTGAGGAAACTTTGCCTTATAAACAGTACATGAAAAAGGTCTCTCACCTGTGTACACGCATATGTATGATCAAATTACCTTTGTTAGGAAACTTTGCCTTACAAACAGTACATGAAAATTATCTCTCACCTGAGTGTACACGTATATGACTGATCAAATTACCTTTTTGAGGAAACTTTGCCTTACAAACAGTACATGAAAATGGTCTCTCACCTGTGTACACGTATATGTCTGATCAAATTACCATTGTTAGGAAACTTTTCCTTACAAACAGTACATGAAAATGGTCTCTCACCTGTGTACACGTATATGTCTGATCAAATGACCTTTTTGAGGAAACTTTGCCTTACAAACAGTACATGAAAATGGTCTCTCACCTGTGTGTACACGTATATGTCTGATCAAATTACCTTTTTGAGGAAACTTTGCCTTATAAACAGTACATGAAAAAGGTCTCTCACCTGTGTACACGCATATGTCTGATCAAATTACCTTTGTTAGGAAACTTTTCCTTACAAACAGTACATGAAAATGGTCTCTCACCTGTGTACACGTATATGTCTGATCAAATTACCTTTGTTAGAAAACTTTGCCGTATAAACAGTACATGAAAATGGTCTCTCACCTGTGTGTACACGTATATGTCTGATCAAATGACCTTTTTGAGGAAACTTTGCCTTACAAACAGCACATGAAAATGGTCTCTCACCTGTGTGTACACGTATATGTCTGATCAAATTACCTTTTTGAGGAAACTTTGCCTTATAAACAGTACATGAAAAAGGTCTCTCACCTGTGTACACGCATATGTCTGATCAAATTACCTTTGTTAGGAAACTTTTCCTTACAAACAGTACATGAAAATGGTCTCTCACCTGTGTGTACACGTATATGACTGATCAAATGACCTTTTTGAGGAAACTTTGCCTTACAAACAGTACATGAAAATGGTCTCTCACCTGTGTACACGTATATGTCTGATCAAATTACCTTTGTTAGAAAACTTTGCCGTATAAACAGTACATGAAAAAGGTCTCTCACCTGTGTACAAGCATATGACTGATCAAATTACCTTTGTTAGGAAACTTTGCCTTACAAACAGTACATGAAAATGGTCTCTCACCTATGTGTACACGTATATGTCTGATCAAATTACCTTTTTGAGGAAACTTTGCCTTACAAACAGTACATGAAAATGGTCTCTCACTTGTATGTACACGTATATGTCTGATCAAATTACCTTTTTGATGAAACTTCGCCTTACAAACAGTACATGAAAATGGTCTCTCACCTGTGTACACGCATATGTCTGATCAAATTACCTTTGTTAGGAAACTTTGCATTACAAACAGTACATGAAAATGGTCTTTCACCTGTGTGTACACGTATATGGTTGATCAAATGAACTTTTTGAGGAAACTTTGCCATACAAACAGTACATGAAAATGGTCTCTCACCTGTGTGTACACGTATATGTCTTATCAAATTACCTTTTTGAGGAAACTCTGCCTTACAAACAGCACATGAAAATAATATCTCACCTGTGTGTACACGTATATGTCTGATCAAATTACCTTTTTGAGGAAACTCTGCTTTACAAACAGTACATAAAAATGGTCTCTCACTTGTATGTGTGCGTATGTGTTGATTGAAAGTTTTTTTACAACTAAGGGTTATAAAGCACACTGAACACGAATGTAGGTTTTTACCAGTCTTTTTGTGGACGTTACTGATCAAACCATTTTCAGGTGATAACTTAGTAGCAGTACCTAGCTGACTTAATTTGTCATGCCCGTTAGAAATGACATGTCGTTTCAAAGTGTTCATATTAGAAAAAGTGGATTTACACATTGAACATGAAAATGGCTTAGCTATAGTCTGATTACAATCACCCTTCACTGAAGAATGTGTGAACACTGTTGCTGACTGCAAGCTATTTCTTGTTTTCACTTCCACTGAAGACGCTGGATTAACACTATCTTCTGATACATCATTGGTCTGTGACACACATCTCTCATTATTCTCACTATTTGATGCTTCTAAAAAAATTAAAAAAAAAAAAAACCACAGCCTGAGATTACAAACTACCGCTCTATCACACTTACTTTTTTTAAAAACTAAATCACAGTTACAACAAACTGCTGGCCATAATTATTTTTACACACTAAGAAAGAAATGAGCTGTCATAACAAAATGTATTAGGCAGAATACTTATCACTATGTAATGTGATCAAGAAGCTCAAAGTAAGGTACTAAACATGTGTATATCAGTGTGGCTCCATCACAGGTGGCAATACTAGCTGATACATGATGCAGTAACATAGTGTTGAAGGTTCTTAGGATGTATAATATATATTGTGGCTTAAGTCCATGTTGCTTTGATGCATGCCCAAAGTTCATTCAAAATGGTTAATTGTATACTGTGGCAGTCTGTTGTCATTCGACTACTCAACATATGATTTTGAAGGCTATCATTTATTATGAAAATGCATGCCTAGGAAGCAGTGTAACATGTGGCCATCCAGAAACAACTGAATGGTATATGCCACATGTCGTCACACACTTCCCTGTTGGTACAAGGCCACATGCAGGAACATAAGATAACAAACAGCATGCTGCAACACCTCCACTTTTTAACATTTACTGTCAAGAATATCAGTAATACATTTAAGTTGAGCTGGAATGTGATAGTACTCGTTGTGCATGACTCCAAGTGGTTGACTGGTATGGTAGTGCACAATGAGGGATTGTCATGATTGCACTTTGGAACAGAGGACATGGATGTAGCATTACAGTGCTGCAAGCAGAAGGGAGACATTTAGAATAAGACAACTAAATGTAATTAGTCCTTCGAGGTCTGACGTTCCACACGTCAATACAAAAGCCTACATTTGTATTGAGCAGTTAGAAATAGCCACAGTAATTAGTGCCTTGATAAGATGACCTGATGTTACAGATAACGACCAACTATATGAGTGGATATGTATGCAGACGCCACTAGCCTGAACAGCTGATGACTAGTGTATGAAGAATCTGTACAGACCGTAATTGTTATGTGCACAATATGCCTGTCCAATGATTTCTAACACCACTTAGTCTCTTCTCCACTTCTGATCCTATATCTGCTTTACTGTGGATAATCCACAATCCTGGTAAGCTCTGATTCCCTTTCCTTCAAATAAAAAAATCTATTTGTATATTATAGTCATGTCCTGAAACATGCACTCTCATTCCGCCTGGACACATCAACATTTGGGAAACAAATTTCCATCACTTATAGGTTTTGCATGTTTTGTGGGAATACGAGATAAATGTATTTGGGTATTTTTTTTTGTTATTATTATTTTCTTCACGTATTTATATTTCTGATTAAACTTAATTGCATATATACATGCTGGTGTTAATTTTAACGAGATCTGGAGCATTTTTTCAACTTCAGGAACAAACTCAATTAATTATTCAGGTTTTTATTCATGTGGGTGTGTGTTGCGTTACTATGGGGACTCAAGGAAAAAGCATACTTTTTTTTATATAGACAGGTGGGCGCTATTGTTTAGATTTATCTAGTTATGGCTGATTGGTCGGGTAGCAACAAGCCGAGGTCTCTGGAAGTATTGCACAGTTAGGTTTGCAAAACGCCCAATAGCGATGAGGCGAGGATTTCATTTAGTCTCTAGAGGGTGGTGGATGTATTGAGTAGCCAATGGTAGTGCGGTAGTGAAGGTCAAGCGAGAGGGACGCTAGGAGCGACGCGCTTAGTTTTGTGAGAGATGTTCCCCGACCCTCAGGAAGGGATCTCTGGATTCTGATAGCGTAACCCGGTCCGTGTATTGGAAAAGAAAATAATGAAGAAATCAATGTAAGGCAGGAGCCCATGAATGTAGAGAAATTAACTGGAGTTGCAACTTAACATGCACAGGTAACGCCAGCGGTCTTTTTTTTTTTTTTCAAACCTATTTTGGATTTTGTTGAACTCTACTAAATTTTTTCATCCGCCTGTGTGTGTGGCCATTAGGGCGTCTGGGTATGGTTTTCACCACCCAGTATTCTTCTTTTGCTTATTAAGATGTGGGAACTTTCTGATCCTTGTTTGGACTTCATCGGTGCCAAATTTATTTTCTTCAGTTTTCTTCAAGATGTTTTTCTGTCTATTCTTTAAAATTCAAGTTGCTCCAAAGCTAACTGCAAAAACAACTAATCACAGAATGGTAGTGTGGCAAGTTAAATTTGAACCTTGAACGTTATCACTCTGCGCATGTTGACCCTCCCCCTTCCCCTTTCCACCCCTTCAGCACTCGGAGGGGAATGTGTGACCACGCCGGCACCTCCCTTCAAAACCAAGGTGATGGAATGTCTGGTCCACAGCAAGGTTTCTGTGGCTCTGGGACAGATAATTGATGGGACCCTAAATGTCTGAATAAATTTTTTAAGAAAAAATATTTGCTGAATACATCTCTAATTATTGTATATATGTAAGCACAAATAACATCATAAATATATATAGTATCACTGTTAATACAGACTCAAGGCAAGGGGCCCAGAGAATTCTACCCTTTTTGCCCTTCTCCCCTCCTTTTATAGTGTCCCTAGATAACAGTTAGGCAACTCACTGATTTCAACAGTTGGAAAACTTTTCTGTGAAAAAATTCAAAACCAAACAGAAGTGCTAAAATTAACACTCCTTTGTAGGTTAAGAAAAAGTTTATGAATGATAAACTCCTTCATAAAACCTTTGACTGTGTTCAAATTGGCCTACTGAGGGGCCTTACAGGCTGAGTTTTCTACTTGACCGACACATTGTAACATTTCAGGGCAAGGGAATTTAATTATTGATGAGTTAGTATTTTATGTAATCTTTATATTCGAAAATAATATTTAAATTTAAATTTTTATTTCAGTGGTCTCGGAACCAGAAAGAAAGAGTAAAGGCACAATTATTTTATTCCTGTATGTCTAGATTACAGATAGGGTGTAATGTTTGTTGTTATGGCCACGTGGCCTTGGTTGGAGGCAGTAGCTTTGTTTTTCTTTTTGTTTTCTGGTATTTTCCACGGGAGTATTTACGCTGTTTGCTCTTATTGCGTAGTTTTTAGTTTTGCAGTGAACGGTTCTAGATAATAGAATGAATGACGAAGGTCACGCCACCGAGAACAAGCCAATGAGAGCACAGCTTGTAGCGTCCCTTCGTCCTTTCTGGAAAGGTTAGCCTCCACCATGTTAGTCAAATTCTTGACACGAGCCGGATATGATGCACGCAGGGCTACGGCCCAAATTTTTACGTGAAAAAAGTTTGGGAGTGATCAATTTAACATGTACGGGTAGCACCGAGGCCTTTTTTCTTCTTAAAAGCTTTTGGACACCTTATAACTCTATTGTTTTTCACCCATACGTGCAGGCCGTTAGGTGCAGAGGGCCAGCATGGCTTCTTGTTCTTCTTCGCCGCATATGTGTTCACAGTGTGCCAAATTTTCTGACTTTGTCTTGCCTAATCTTCTGATATAGTCGTGCCGCATTTTTACTTGTAATTTTCTTTGAACCGAATCCACCGTGCTAAGACTTAAGAGCAAGTCCTAGTAACGTCTTACTAGGCAATTTAAAGGTGCCAGCAAATAGTTCAGCCAAATTCTCACAGAGAGCAGCACTGTCACAGGTTTTATGGTACTGTCAATCAAAAAGGATTATGTCTGGTGCTGTCAATCAAAGAGGATTATGTCTGCTGCTGTGTCTGGCGTGGTACTGGGCACACTTGTAAAAGGTTTTGGGGAAGGGGGTAGGGGCAGATGGCTGCGAAGGATCCTTGCCTCTTGTAACCTGCAAGTCGGCTGAGCAGGCATGCCACTCTTAACACCCACGTACCTCCAAAATAAATACAACTCATAAAAACTAAATATAAAAATTACAGTCAGGTCCCACTTGAAAATATGATGCCGTAGTTAAAGAAACAAGAATAAAATACACACAGTTACAATTAAGATTATTTATATTTCCTGGCTTTATTATTTACGTTACGCGTAAAAGACGTGTCCACTATCACAGTCAGTGGTTTATTTGCATGCAATAAAAATGTTTAGCACATTATTACATGTGGATTCTGCTCAGTATTATTTATGTAAGCAATGTAACATGATCAACACTAATATTTATACATACTTAGGCATCGAAAAATTATGTTAACAACTTATTGGTTGTGTGGACCTGAGGGTGTGGTGCCTACATAGGCCTAACTTCAAAAGTGACAAGCTCGGGGGGGGGGGGGGGTGAGCGCAAAAATGTGAACGGTAATGGCGGGGCGTCAGTATTTACTGGTCTTAACAGTTTAATTTTCTTATTTGTTAAGAAATCCTTAATTTCATGTCAAATCGATGATGAACTCATCAAAATATAACACAACATGCCACACACTTCTAAAGAAAAACTGCCTTAAAATTTTCAAATTTTCACTCTTTCAAATAATTGTTTATACATTAAATAAAAGTGCAGAAAATAATTTTCAAAATACTGTGTGTTCATATTATGTGACCACACACATGCACGCGTGCATGCACACACACACATGCACACACACATAAGATACAACAGTATGATTTGCAAGAAGGAAAACCCTTCCATTTTCAACTAAAAAGACAACTACAGTATTTCACATTATATCTTACTTTCTTAAAGAATAATTGGTCAGACCTACATAAGATCAAAGACTTTGACAAAAAATTTACTCTAATGAGTAATAGCATTACCTGTGCTATGTCTAAAACAAACTCTTTTAAAAAGCCATCATCGACTTCTTTTTTTTTTTTTTTTTTTTTTTTTTTTTTGTTTTTTGTTTTCAAAAAACTTAATGTAAGTCTTGAAACAAAAAAAAACACTCAAGGAAACACAAGACGTTATGCACTACCAACTTTTTATGCCCCCATTTTAGATGCATAGCAAAGCCAATATTAAAATTTCATAAATTTTATTGACACAAACCACACATGATTAAACTCAAAATAATCCCAAGAAATGTTGGCATTACGCTGGTCCCACACGATTCAACTTTCTATTCAATTTGAGGAATGCATCGAGCACGAGCAGTAGAGTAAGTGACGCATGCCACTAGCGCATGCGTAATTTCCTAGAATTTAGTAGTGCACGGCTGTGCACAAGGAGAACCAGTGGGAATAATGTGAGTCTTCATCAGTCGCTTTCCAACGGGCTGTCAGTTTCCTTCTAGTTTGAGTATAATGGTAGAAAGTAAAGAACAAACTTTGAAGTTCATTGAACCCTATAGACAGTTTCAGTGTCTGTAGAACACGAAACTGAAAGAGTATCCAAACAAAAATGTCTAAAATGACGCACTCCGGGAGTTAGATAGGAAGTATGGTTTGGGTGGTCAGTGTGAAAGGTGTAAAGAACAAAATAAAGAGTTTACGTTCTTACTTTGCAAAGGAACACTTACTTTGCAAAGAAACCGAGCAGAAGTCCAGCCGGCGAAGTGTATTGTTTTACTTGATTCGCTTACAAACACTTACTTTTCCTGAAGGACACAAGTAATTCAAACGAGACGTTGGATACATCTCAGCATAGTGATACACATGATGACCTGTTAGGACAATATGGAAGATGCAGATGTGTTAATTATACTTTTATATTTATTAACAATTGATGTAGGACCAAATGAACTATACAGGTGATGTGAAAAAATAGGGTTACACTATAGTATTACATCATGTACACATGCCAATGAGCCACTATGCATATGCATTTGCCATGGAGCAGAGCCAGTGTTTGACATGAAGTAGTTTATAAATTCTTCACGAATTAGCTGCTTGTCCTTGGAAGGTTTCCATGGAACAGAATTTAGTGGTTGCCATCAAGTATAATTTTTTGTCAGTTCCCTCTAAGATCCCAATATCAGCTTATCAGTAAGTGGGTTCTCTGCATCTAGAGTATCCCTGGTACCACAAACGTGACACAATGCTGCCCTTTCTCTCAAAATATTCTGTAGGTAAACGCAACACATGACTAGCGTAACAACAGTATCAACTTTTAATTTAATAGTTCTTTAAAATACCCTAAAAACATACGCCATCAACACGAATGCATTCTCAACTACGTGCCTATACCTCAAAAGTCTGTAATTAAAAACTTGTTTTGGTGATCCTTTAGCGAGGTCCACGGGAAAAGGTTTCATTATGTTTGTAGTCAGTGGAAATGCATTGTCCACTATAAGTACATATGGTACTGGCACAGATCTACCACGGGGGGGTTTGTTATTTGGTAAAAGCAGCACATTGTCATTATGTCTTCTACCAAAAGAAAAATTTTTAAAAACACCCCCAACTAACATTTTCCCTTGACAACGAACATTATGATACGAAAAACAGTAATTTGCATCCACAATGCCCAACAACACAATACTGAAGTGGCCTTCGTAGTTGTAGTAGTCAGAACAACTGTTGGGTGGGCATATAATTTGTACACGTTTGCCATCAACTGCACCGGCACAGTTTGGGTAATCCTATTTCTGTTCCAACTCATCTGCAACCCTACTCCATTCATGTTAATTGTGCCGTTACTGAAACATATTATCATTCACATTACCTTCCTGTTAAATCTATGGAAATTTCTTTCACAAACAGATAATACACATGTATATACAACAATTTCACTTAAATATTAAGGGCAATTGTAAGATGTCACTTTGCAATACCATAGCACTTGTCTTAACTGAGTATACAAGTTGACAATTGACACAACTGTTCAACTTATTTAATAGAGCAGTTGTTTTTAAGGCTCTAATGTTGTAGCAGGCCGGACTCGTACATGTCGTACTCGCCAAGCATACGATAAAAACAAGATGAACCCTTGGAAAATGGGCGACTCCTTGGCCCACCAAAGCAAACAAAGTCCTCTTTTTCTCGTTACTTCCAATTTACTTGTGATTAAGTTAGGTTGTGAAATTCAGATTTAGATAAGGTTAATTTGGAGGTTATGAAACAAGGCTACGGTTTTAGCCAAAAACTATGCAACACTATGAAAGAAATTAAAATAGCTTGACTCGTATTCTTGATTTATTTTAGAAAGTTTCAAACAAAGTTTCACAAATCAGTCCCGGCATTACAATACACGAAATCAATTGCTTGGGGCACTCAGGAACTTGAAATTTAATAAAGCAAAAAAACATCTTGAAGAAAACTGAAGAAAATAAATTTTATACTGACGAAGTCCACACGAACATTATAAAGTTTCTACATCTTAATAAGCTGAGCGGGCTCCCACCGGGTTTTGAGTATTTTGAGTTTTTCTATTTCCTTTTAGGGGGGGGGTTTCTTCTTCAATTTTGAGTTTTGGGGGGAGTCTTTTCACCCTTCCTTCTTGTGAGTGACTTGTGGTTAGTGTGAAGGGAATTATTTAGGAGTTGGGTTGCCCTGGTTGATGGTGCTGGCTTCCCCCTGCCCACCCCGCTCCTCTCTTCCACTGGCCATGGAGGAGAGCGGCCTGGAGTTGAGGGGGGGGGGGGGGGGGGCAGTCCCCCCAAGCGGCGGGGGGGGGGGGGGGGGGGGGGAAGGCTAGTTCCGCCAATCGGCGGTAGGGGCGCGCGGGTGGAGGCGAGCGCTGCTCGCATGGGGGAGAAGCGCATTCTGAGGCCAGCGTTCGATGGGAGAGGTGCCTGTACCGAAGAGTAGTCACGAAGGGTTTTTATATCCTGTTGGTCGCCGATGTGCGTAAGACGCGACACGAAACTTAAGTGGGTTCGTCTTGCAATTGTACGTATCTACTTCCTACACTGCCCGAAGCGGTTGGTGAGTAAAATAGACAGGTTGATTTAGCTGGTGCAGAAGAAGCCCTAACAAACATTTTCGGGCGCGCGACTTTGCATCGCGCGGCACTGCTGGAGGGGGATTAAGCTCTACGAGGTAGTAGCGCTGGTGTAACAGGAATTCCTGTGAAATGGATGGGTTGCCAGGCTTTCTCCGTTACAGGAGATCGACGAGAGTGGTAATCTTCGCATTTGACTATTGAGTTAATGTGCTCGTTGGCAGGGAGATTATGTTAGGAAGAATGGACGAGGGGTGTTTCGTGCGCAGAGGATAAATGGGGACACAGAAATAGTGTCTGCGTTTCTATTGTGCATTGACCTACCTTTGAAAGATGTATTTATAAGTATTGGTGCGTATTGGTAATTGTAATCGCGCTTGTTGCTTTGGGTATTCAAGCATGTTATTGTTATTGTCAGTGTTTTGAAGTGATACGCGTAAAACAAGGAACTGACATTTTATGATATCGAGTGTAAAGAGTGTTG
>PNEQ01046671.1:24320-66241 GCA_003012365.1 Medauroidea extradentata | reverse complement strand
ATGGGATAAGGTTGTTCGAATATTGTATCTGGAGTGCTTAAAATGTCAATACATGGTTTGTTCTAAAATGTTTTCTTCCTTGCTCAGGAATGTAAAGAGTAGATCCCTAATCTCTGATAAGCTATAAGCATAGGTCAGTAGAGGCAAGGGACAGTAGTCCCGTTTAACCTTGTTTGTTATCTTTGTTCGTTGGTATTTATGTTGGATAGGCTTAGGCCTTGTAAGAAGAGTCTGGGTAGTCCGGCTCAAAGCAAAAGAAGAACACTGGGTGGTGAAAACCATACCCAGACGCCCTAGTGGCCACACACAGAGAAAGAATTTAGTAGTTTTCAACCAAGTCCGAAAAAAGTTTAAAAGAAAAAAGACCACGGGCGTTACCTGTGCATGTTAAATTGACACTCCCATTCACATTATTTCTGGGCTACTGCCCTACAAATATTTCTTAACATTCTGTTATGAATACACAGACTGGAGTTACACCCTATCAGAATCTGGACATCCTGAGGGCCGGGGAACAACTCTAACAAAAACAAAAGCTTCGCTGCAAGCATCCCTCTCGCCTGGCCTTCACTACTGTGCTCCCATTGACTACTCAATACATCCACCACTTCTAGAGACTAAATGAAAATCCACGCCTCTTCGCCATTGGCCGTCCTGCAAACCTAGTTGCGCAATACTTTCAAGCGAGGACCTCGACTTGTTGCTACCCGGCCAACCGGCCATAACTGGATAAAGCTAAACTATCGTATATACCAGCCTATAAAAATGTCTGCTTTTTCCTTCAGTCCTCAAAGCATCACAACACATACCCACATGACTAAAAACCAAAATAATTAGTTAAATTTGTTCATGGAGTTGAACAAATGCTCTAGATCTCATTAAAATTAACATCAGCATTTATGTGAAATTAAAAATATAATCGGAAATAGAAATACAAAAAAATAAAAATAAACAAATACATTTATCTCGTATTCCCACGCAACAAGCAAAACCTACAATGTTACGATGTAACATGTCTTTATATTTGTACATGACCGACTGCAGAGTGGCAGCAATGATTGTGGGGACACTGAGGGTCCCTCAGTGAGAGATACACTCCGAGAAGTGCCGGTGTCACTTCTGCAGCTCTGAAGTCACAAGCTAGGAAGCATCATCACAAGGACTCACATGAGAGAGAAGAAGAAGCTTACAAGTTCATGAAAGTTATTGCGTCCATCATTAAACAAGCTGATGAATATTCAACATTTGGGGAGTTAGTGAGTTATAGTATTAGATCTTTGAACACAAAATGACTACGAGGTATTGCGCAGTGAAAAATTACAAACATATTGTTTGAACTAGAAACATCGACAGAAAAAGAATGCACTGACACAAACTCTAGTACACAGTCATATGTTGTAGCACTTTCTCATAGTGTAAGCTCTGTGCATAACAATGTATGGGACCAAGTTGCCGTGCCTGTTTACACGGAACTCAGTAATGTCTCATAGGGCGAACCAATGTTCTTGCCTACAAATACCAATGTGAGAGGGGAATTTAATTCGAATGAGTGATAAAGCAAAATACTGACTAAGACCAGGGTATACGTTACAATAATCAATACATGTACCCAATTGAAATAATAAAGAAAGTCAGGTAATAATGAAACTGTGCATTTCACGGGTTTCATTTCAACTAATTCCAAACTGCTCTATACACGTAAGCCATTTCTGTCATTGTTACACTGTTTGTGCATCTTTACTCACCTGTAGGTAACTCTTCTCCTTCAGGACTTTCACCAGGGCTATCACTGTTTCAGAAACAACAACAAATAGCTGAGGCTGCAGAAAGTCTCTCTGTTGCCAGGTACAGAAGAGTAACAGCGAGTCTTATCCTTGCAGGAATAGCTTCAGTTCACACATTTTTGTGTCCTCTTTTGTAATCTGTGGCCTGACGAGATCTAGCAAGTAGTTGAAATCCACCAGAGACCTCCTCATAAAGTTTTTGAATAACACATCTCTATCTTGTAGTAGTTCACGAATTATTGCATTGCTCCGTTGTTTGTAATAATTTCGCATCCACATTGCCACTTTCTTCCTATGACTTTGCTTAGCACTTTGTAAACAGCACGCACTCCCACTCCCGCACCCACAATTGCATTAATAGACATTTCAAATTAATGAACACTCAATACATTCATACCTTCATTGACCCTACACAAAATCATTACTGTCTCTATGCTGCATGCGCTACTGCAAACATGTTGTGGGAACAGCCTCCATGTGCCTTTTTTTCACTGAGCGCTTTCAACATGCGTCATTAAATGTTCTACAAGTTGCATGCGTAAAGCGCATGTAAATGTTGAATCGTGTGGGACCAGCTTATGTGAATAATTTAAAATGCAACATGAGTCCAATACCTACAACCACGTATTGACAAATTAACCTCTGAACCTCAAATAAAAGCACAGGAATTCACAAAAAATTGGTCCACACGATAGCCAGACTACTCTTAATAAAAGTAACACCACAGTCAACAAATAGGACCAGCCCAGCACAGATATTTATTGGAAGACACCTGTAGACGCACCTGTAAATAGTTAAGCAGATTTTGTACAGGAGATGACAGACAAACAAGAGCAAAACAGGAAATTGCAGGCAAACCCACAATGTTTTTAGTAAATGATTTAATATATGCCTCCAACACAGGACAGGAGAAAAATGGTTGTCAGCACTTGATGCAATGACGGGGCCAGTATCTAATACTGTGTAAACAAGTGAAGAAGCAAGGCAGTGAAGGCATGTCGACCAGCTACAAGAGATATCCATCTACAGTGGCGAGTGGGAGGAAAATTGCTGCACTGTTCAAGAGGCCAAGCTTCCACAGTATGCACAAGTCACCAGAGAAGATCAGCCTGCGTCTGTTTACAAGAAGGCTTGAGAAAGACAGTGCATAAGGTCAGCATGTTCCTGCCTTTGGGGAGAAATCTGGATTCCAGGGATTCAGCCCACCTCGGGATAGCAGAATGGTAGGTTCGAGGGCTTACAGGCAGAGCAGAATAGTTTGGTAAATGTAACTTAAGCTGAAATCATGACGGAATTAACAAAGAAAAATATAAAACATGAAAAAAATGTACAGTACAGGACATAACTACCCATTTTCAAGCACAACACAGTATACAATTTTGTGAAATAACTGCTGCAGAAGGTGAGTAAACTGTGGGGGAATTGAAAAACATGCAGGGTAAAATGTAAAAATGAATAAGGGGAAAGGGAAAAAAAAAAACATTGAAAAAAGTATAGTCTGTCTCAAGTAACTTTTCCATATGTAGACCTTTATCTTATGAGAAAAGTGCTTGGTAGTTCTATTGTTTGGATCTTTAAACCTACCTGGCTTCCTGGAAAAGCATTGCCTTCACAATCCAGTTTACAGTCACCATTCTCGGAAATGAACTGTCAAAATAATGAACACTTACATGAAATAAACTTTATGTGACATAAGCCTTGTAAAATCCTCGGCCATTTCAGCAGCAAGCACTGTAGAGGAAAAATTCAGGAAAATATCCAAGTTTGGAGGAAGTTCCAGTGTTTTCATGCAGTGCATTGTGACAAACAGTAATATATTTATCCAGTTATGTTTCTTTGGTAATATTTAAATCATGGCGTAACGAAGGTTACAGAATTAAAAGTCTCACGTTTGACTGTGAGCACGGTTTACAGCACACCAAGCAGCAGCAAAGTGACCAACTAGCTGCACGAGCTCAGGCTTGTCACATAAAATACGCAAACCTGCTAATATTAAAGGTAAGTTTTTTCTAGAATAGTTGTACTGCTTATGACTGACATATCTTTAAGTCTATTATTGGCTACACTAAGTCACTAGTGTCATTCACACATCAGCTGTAATTACTTTAAAAGTTTAATAGTTGATGTAAGAGTGATGGACCATATTCTTAAAAATATGTTACTCGTACATGTAGGTGTTACAATTTAAATAATAAAAAAATTATTGCTGGGGATTAAATTTGAACATACAAGTCTCGTATTACTACTTTTACTTGTGAAATAACACACTGAGCTCACAGATGCAAGTAAGTTTAGTTCAACTAAATAGTGTACAAGTATGTACATAAAACTGTACACAGAGAAATATCCCAAATTAAAATTGTAATAATTACTTGTTTTTTAAATTAACTATTTTGAAAAAAAAAACAATATGATAAAGAGTGATTATTTATCTTTAGAAATATAAAAAGATTTTTTTAAGTCGTATATTAAATTTTTGTCTTGAAAACTCCTTAAATAGCACCATTTTGCACATACAAATTTTATACATTATTGCTCTCTGGCAGAAATATACTAACCATACTTTTAAACGTACACTGAGGTGGTTTATGTGAAAGTCTTTTATAATTCGTTGGCAATCAAATGTGTGCTAGTGCTGCTAACGTACGGCTTGGCAATAAACAATTCTCAACATAATCTATTTGAGTTTACAAAGCTTACATAAATATTCTTGGTTTTTATAGGTTAGAAAAATATGCCTGCACGTACACAAATGTTTATACAAGTGGATCAAATTATAAGTAACTGAAATTGCTAAAGTCTCGTTTTACGACGGATAAAACAATTGCTTTCTGCCTCAAATTAAAAAAAAAAAAAAACAGATTACCAACATAATTACTTTGCCATAACAATTAAGAGAAAGTATATTGGAATAACAACCCAGATATATTATCTAGCAAAAAGCATTACTTTTGTAAAATTTGTTTATCAAATTATCAGGGCAGCTGCCACTGAAAGTTGTAATAGTTGCTCTACATTTATTTGTAGGGAATTTAGAGTTTGTTTTCCTATTTTGCATATGTACAGAATGTTAAAAAATTCTACATCCAAAGTAACAGGGAAGATGAAGGAGACAAATACAAATGTCTTTCGCCGGATAACCATGTGTCAAAAACAAACAGTTTAGGAGTAATGAGTATTCTGGAGTATTGGGTGCGATTGAGAAGAAGACACTAACGGAAACTGTATACAATAGCCTAATTTATTTTATTGATCAATGTTATAATTAATGTTCAAAATGAGCATCATTAACCTCAGCGCAAAGCCGGTATCGACGTAGCAAGGAGTTCCGTGTTCACTGGAAGATGCGTGGTGTGTGTTAAACGTGTGTGACCGCTGCAAAAATCCATGCAACTAATTCCTTTTTCGAGTTGATAGGGCTAGAATACACTTCAATTATCATGCAGCCCAAGAAAAAGAAGTTCAATGGAATGAGGTCCGGTGATTGCGCGGGCCAGTGTACAGGTCCTCCGCGGCTGATCCACCGATTACCGAAGGTATTCGTAAGTGCTGCACAAACCGGTTCTTCAAAGCGTGCTGAGGTCCCATAATGTTGAAACTACATTCTCCTCCTGATTTGTAGGCGTACCTCTTCCTATAACGTCGGCAGATGAACTTCCAAGAACAGTCTGTACATTTGGCCACCTGAGTCGAGGCATGTACGGACCAGTGGCAATGCGTGATAATTTGAAAGGCAAGCTACTAATCACATTTGTGACTATCAGGATTTTAGCATTTAAAAAGGAAAAGAAGGCGGAGGGGGGGGGTTTAAAATTCGGAATATTTTAACTGAAGAGAGAAATAATAAAACAGACTAAAAAGCATACTTCTTAGCAACAAGCGTGGCAGCCAGTTTAGCAACTGACGTAACGGAAATCGTAACGGCTTGTATGGCAGCTGTGAAGGTACCAGGTATCGCGTCAAAGATTCTTTATCAGGATGCGTGAAGGCAATATGACGGGATACCTGATATCTTAAGATAAACCCAAGGAGCCAGCCAGGGAGTGGGTCAGATTGTCATGTTACTATCTACAGAATGCCATGTTGGCAGGGGCGTCATTTAGGGGGGGAAGCAAGGGAAGGTTAATTCCCCTTCCTGGAGGATATGTGTATAAAATTGTTTGGTGTATTTTGTTATTTACATAATAGAAACGTAAACACATAGAACCAAAGTTTTATTATTAAAGTTTCTAATTTATACATGCTCAATTAATAAAAAAGATGCCACAAGGTCACCTTCGCCAAAAAAATCTTGCCCCTCCCCCCAAGAAAAACCTGAAATGACGCCCCTGCGTGTTGGGAAATCACGGCTGGTGATGTGGCCGATTTACGAGGCCACTGACTGTACAGTTACAGCATGCACATTATTATAGTCATCACTCTAATAAAGCCTTCCTGCCATCAACACTGTTGAACGAGTTTTGCATTTTTACAAAGAAATGCT
This sequence comes from Medauroidea extradentata, assembly GCA_003012365.1. NCBI lineage: Eukaryota > Metazoa > Arthropoda > Insecta > Phasmatodea > Phasmatidae > Medauroidea > Medauroidea extradentata. The sequence continues at coordinate 59,974 of PNEQ01046671.1, read as the reverse complement.
TTGGAATCCCAGTTGCCAATAAAGCTTTAGTAATACTAACTTTGCAAAATTGCATAATTTTCAAAGTTAGTTGTAGTATTACTATATATGGTTTGGGATAAAGTGAGCACTCAAAAAATGCCCTGTTCAAAATCTTTTTTCAGCCATTTCGTATCTTTCTGCGCGTAAAGGCAAACGATGGGAAATGTCTAACATCTCTAGACACGGCACTTGATGTTTGCGCAAGTAACAAAGTGTTCAATCGGTAAGAGCCTCTATAGTTTGATAAAAAAAATAATTATATAACATACAAGTACAGTATGTCTATTTAGATTGACATTGTTGCAGTAGTGTTGTGTTAAAATATGAAAATACATGGAACTATTTTGCGTAATTTCGCTGCCAAACATACAAGGTGTAAAGCAACTACAGTAGAACCCCGATTTAACGAAATGCCACGGGACCCGAAAATGTTTACTCTAAATCGATGTTTCGCTAAATCCAACTTTAAATTTTTTACCCCCCCCCCCCCAACCAAAAAAAATTAAACCCTCGGGCATTTTTCGTCGGAAATTGAGGTAAGCTTGTTAGAAAGTATGATAGCCCACAAGAACAACATACCGCAGTTACCATCAATAGGTAAACCCCGGCCGTAAAAGAAAAAAATCTACGAAAACACTTTAAAAACTGCCAGCGGAACACTCGGCCAGCCGAGCACGCGCCCGGTGAGTTAGGCCGCCCGCTCGAGCGCATTTAACACGTGAGAAGTGATGATAAACACCGCCGTCTCTCTCCCGCGCCTCCAAGAAATTTTAGGAAACTTCTATTTTTAAAAAAGCCATGAAAACTGAAGTAAAAGTTTGTGAGATAACGGTAAATTAATAAATACGCGCAGCGGCGGCCATTGTAACTTACAGGCCGCCGCGCTCGTGAAACAAACTGGTCGCTGCCCGCCTGAAAATATTTTGCACTCAAGCGTTTTTTAGCATCGGCGAAACATATTATTTACGTTAATAAATTAACTGTAAAAAGTCTGCATTAATAACATAATAAAGTATTTCATTTTATAGATACGCTGGTTTTATCATGGGACATGTCAGAAAATAAACACGCTGGGCACCACTGCATCAAATATTTGACAGCATTCTATCGCCAAAGAACTAGGCGGTAAAGCAAGCTACACGGTAGCGCATTCTGATGGAGACGCGAAGCACTATCTGTGAATTAGTACCAAAGCTGTCCGCTGCCACGCTGTGTGGACTGGGTATCTAGATGCTCGTTCATTCGCCAGCTGCCCGCCCGGATGAGGAGAGCATCGAGCCGCGAGTTTGATACGCAACACAGCGTCGCTCGCTCGGTCGGCTTTGCTCGGTCACGTATGCTCAGCTCAAAATCACTCCTGCGGCCAAAGTTTTCTATGAATTTTAATGATTTTTTTTTGTTTCTTGACGGATGTTTTAACACTATCTACGGAGAAAAATGATTATGCTGCAGCCAGTAAACGTATCTTTAATAGACTTACACTACACTTTACATTTTATTTTATCAAAGTTACTTAGTTATTTCATACGTTTTTGGTTATTTTTTCACAGTTCCTAAAAATCCTTTCAAAAAATCGCTGTTTTCGTTATTCCCAAGTTCATTAAATCGGGGTTCTACTGTATTGTTAAAGCAAAATTATATGCTGTAATAGCCAGTGATGTTATTCAAATGTTAAATTTTTAGTGTTCACCTTATCTTGAACGACCTATAAGGCTTATTTTGGCAACTGGGTTTCCGAAATGTTTCATTGTAAAAGTAGCCTACAAAAAAATTACAGTCAACAATCTATCTCACAAGGTTAGTACAGATATGTTTATGAGAACTAAGCACAAAACACCATTAATGAAATTAATTCTGCAACATTTACAAAAAATTTTAATAAAGAGAAATTTTAAATAAGATTATAAACATGTTGAACTACACAAATTTCAGGTGTCGGCCTACCTTCTCTGTTGAGGTCACAACTTTGCTGAAAAGTAAAAACACAACTGGAAAAAGGTTTAGCCCGTAATCCACATGCACAATACTTGCATCCACATTCCCGTTTCATTCATTTTATGTATCTTGGATTTTAGTCTCGCAAGACCATTTTTATCACTAGTTTCAATGCACAGTAACAAAATTAAATAAAAAATGATAATATTCACTTGGCAGTATAACCGTGCTGCGCGGGAACTTGCCAGCATATTGGATTCGTGTAATAAACCCAACTGACGGGGACCAGTGTTGCCAACTGAAGTTTATAGAAAACCACTAATGGCACTGGAATAATCATCGGAGACATGTCTTTTCAATAGAAAAGAAAATTTCCAATATACTAGTATCAGTTTAAACAGTCTTCGCCTCCCTGTTTATCAACGTATAAGTTACAAAACTTGACAGATAATACATTATCTGAAATCACAGTAACTGGTAACAAAACCACTGACGTGGCAATTCTGCTAGGTTCGGCTATATTCGTATCACTTTAACACAGCGTCACATAGCCAATCCCCTCCCATGTTCCTTCCACCCGGCCACTCCTCCAACCCCTTCATTCTCTAGAATACGATCGCGGCAACTCTACCCACTGGAAGCATTATTGGAAGCGCTTTTAAACAGTTTGCTTTGGTTGTTTAAGAGTTCTTTTCTTCCGTTTGACAGTGTTGTAATCCGAGCTGAATTTGTAAAAGATACACCTATTTCCACGAGTCATAGTTAGCTTCTAGTAGAGACAAGGTTACAAGTAAATATTTATTATAATCAGAGAATTGTCAGGAAGCTGCCTGGGCAAGCACTGCTTGCCTTGCTTACCCTGACGAGACGCCACTGGTATGGGCTGAGCAAGTTGTTGCCCGTGACACCAGCCCACATGTTAACTGTAAAACGTCTCTGATGACCATGCGCAACTGTCATTCTTGGATTTTCATCCGACCATACATGCGAATTGTAACAACTGTCCATGCCATCCCACGTAAATTGAGTCTCATATATAAACATAACACAATCAGGAAACCGAGGATCGCCACGAGCCTGTTACAGAAACCAGCGCACAAACTGAAGATGAATTGGATAGTCAGCCAGTTCCATTGCCTGTACACTCATGAAACGAAATGGATGAAGCAGCTGATCACGCAACACATTCCATACTAAAGTATGGTGAATACCGAGCTCTGCAGCAATTCCTCCTGTACTTGCGTCTGGAGTTTTTCAAAAAGGAATAACATTTGTTCTTCAAAGTTTGGTGTCGGCACCATCCTTGGTCTGCCTGGATTAGACCTGTGAATCATCAATGCACCGGTATTTCCAAGTTCATCGAGGACTGCAGTAAATGTGCGATAATGTGGACATAGTCGTAGAGGGAAACGTTCGCTGTACATTCGCTGGGCTCTTAAGACTGTTGTCTTCAGCCGCACTGTAAACAAAGTGCATGTCTCACAGTTTTTACTGCAATTCTGTTGCTAATAAAACTGTCATGCAGGCACTAATGCCACGAACAATTTTCCTGGACCTCACACCATTCCACTTCTACTGTGAGACTACATTAACATAAATATGTCTTTTGTCACGGTTGACTCGGAGGCGCAGGTAGGTGCACAAATGTAAATAATTTTCTGTCTTCCTAAGCGTGAAATAATTGTGTAAAGTTTTACTTGAAATTAGCGACACCCTCTCGGGTAATAAACGTCATTGGAAAAGGCTGTGACAGAAGTGCAACTTGTTTGTAACCTTTCAACATCATCAATAAAGATGGAATAAATCAAAAAATATAACCAGTCCACTATAATTTTTCAAATGCCCTCTATAAATAATGGAGATTATTTTAAGTGTCTTAACCTACCACCCAGTGCATGGGATAGGAATAGAAAAATAACTGAGATTTCTTCAAGTGTCAACCTATCACCCAGTGTGTGGGACAATAAAACCAAACGCTCATGCTCCCTATGTGTGTATCATCAAGAAGTAGTTGGACAGTTACACAGATCCCAATTATGTACAGTATTTACCCATGTTCCATATGCATATTTCTTCTCAAAAACAAAATTTTAATGTCGGGTACAGGCCATACACAAAATCAAGATAAAAAAAGTAAATAGGAATCAGAACAGAAGGGTAAATCTCATATGACTTTAGGAAATATCTATTATAATGGAAACATAAACACAAAACCCATTAATAATAGATTGTAAATCATTAGCAGTTAATACGCCACACAGGTATTACTGTCAGTCAAGGCAACAGCTGTGCATGTATACAGCTCACGGCAGCTGTCGGCCTGCTGGGACATTCAAAGCTCTGGACTGTGTCAAGCTACATCAAGGCAGCATGCACCTACATCCTTTTGTCTGGTAGATCAGTGAGCATCTAGGCACTTAAGAGTGCAGTGTGTGGCGGCGCAGAGAACTAACACAAACAAAGGTGCGGCGGGAAGTTTGAAATGTGGGTTTGCCCTCTGGCCGCTAGGTGTACTGATTACCAACCACCGTTAGACAATAGACTTCAGTGTGCCTCCACTCACCTGATGAAGTAGATGTAGTCTGCGAAACGTTGTGACCGCGCGTCCGCGGAGAAATGTGTTCGTCCTATGTGTGTCTGTTTCTATCTGCGAGTACCATCCTGTGAGTACTTGTGCACAATTCGTTCTGTTTTAATTGCAATTAGTAGCCTAGCAGCCCTTCCCGCCATTTTCCACACACACATATATATATACTGTATATATATATATATATATTTTTTTTTTTTTTTTTTCGTTTAGATATGTTTGTTTACACTGTCGTATGCTCTTGCAACTTCAGTTTGTTGTAACCAACTAAGCTACGATTATTTAAACTTTTTAGATGTCAAGTTGAAATAAAAAATAGATAAGTTACCCATACAAGTTTTTCTGTAATGCCATTAAATGTTACAATTTTGAGCGTACCTAGGAAAATATACAATAAATGGTGTAAAATTTTGAGTTGTAATATTAACAGAACTACGGAAGAGAAGGCTATCCGTTGCTGCAATATTGAATAATTTTCCATTAAAATTGCCCACCTAACCCTAGTAAGACTTATGCAGCCAGTATTGAAAACAAATTACCTTACTTGTCTGAGATCTAAAAATAACCAAAACAAAATCACAACACACTTTAAGTTCTATTGCAATGATACTATACCTTAACTGTTGACATGTTTTGATTGTCAGCTGGAAAGCACATGGTGGTGGAAGGATACATAATGTTTTTGTTTACATTGCCCTACTTTTTTATGATATGTCAAATAATGGAATTCTTACACGGTATGAAAAGTAGTATGTTGAAAATGTGGGGTCTTACATGGGGGCGGATGAAACATGGATAAATTCAACTAATGTGGCCAAGTTAAAAATATTGTTTATGTCCAGTAATGTGTAATACATTCAAATTATTTACTTAAATTATAACACTACTCAACTAATAAATACATTTAAATGTCACAAAAATTTTAACCTTAACAATTTTAATTCAGTTGTGCTTAATCAAGTGAGCCTGAATCATTAAACTACAAGAAAACTTTACTTTACATACAAAACACGAGTATCCTCTCTAACCTGTGTGTGTACGTATATGACTAATTAAGATATTTTTGCGAGGAAACTTTGCTTTATAAACAAAACATGCAAATGGTTTTTTATTCACCAGTGTGTGAGCAAGTATGAGCTAACAATGTTGATTTATGTTGAAATTTTACAGAGCACGTAGAACATGAAAATGGTTTCTCACCTGTATGTATACGCATATGTATAACCAAGTGATCTTTACGAAAAAACTTTGCCTTACAAACCGTACATGAAAATGGTCTCTCACCTGTGTGTACACGTATATGTCTCATCAAATTACCTTTATGAAGAAACTCTGTCTTACAAACAGTACATGAAAATAATCTCTCACCTGTGTGTATACGTATATGTCTGTTCAAACTACTTTTACGAGGAAACTTTGCCTTACAAACAGTACATGAAAATGATCTTTCCCCTGAGTGTACACGTACATGTTTGTTCAAATTACTTTTACGAGAAAAATTTGCCTTACAAACAGTACATGAAAATGGTCTCTCACCTGTGTGTACACGTATATGTCTCGTCAAATTACCTTTATGAAGAAACTCTGCCTTACAAACAGTACATGAAAATAATCTCTCACCTGTGTGTATACGTATATGTCTGTTCAAACTACTTTTATGAGAAAACTTTACCTTACAAACAGTACATGAAAATGGTCTCTCACCTGTGTGTACACGTATATGTCTCATCAAATTACCTTTATGAAGAAACTCTGCCTTACAAACAGTACATGAAAATGGTCTCTCACCTGTGTGTACACGTATATGTCTCATCAAATTACCTTTATGAAGAAACTCTGCCTTACAAACAGTACATGAAAATAATCTCTCACCTGTGTGTATACGTATATGTCTGTTCAAACTACTTTTATGAGAAAACTTTACCTTACACACAGTACATGAAAATGGTCTCTCACCTGTATGTGTGCGTATGTGTTGAATCAAAGTTTTTTTACAACTAAGGTTTTTAAAGCACACTGAACACGAATGTAGGGTTTTACCAGTCTTTTTGTGGACGTTAATGATCAAACCATTTTCAAGTGATAACTCAGTAGCCGTACCTTCTTGACATAATTTCTCGTGCCCATGAGAAACGACATGTCGTTTCAAAGTGTACATATTAGAAAAAGTGGATTTACACATTGAACATGAAAATGGCTTAGCTATAGTCTGATTACAATCACCCTTCACTGAAGAATGTGTGAACACTGTTTCTGACTGCAAGCTATTTCTTGTTTTCACTTCCACTGAAGACGCTGGATTAACACTATCTTCTGAGACATCATTGGCCTGTGACACACATCTCTCATCATTCCCACTATTTGATGCATCTAAAAATAAAAATACCACAGCATGAGATTATATACTACAGATAAATTTTACATCATACATATTTTGTAAATTAATCACAATTACAACAAACTACTGGCAATAGTTATTGTTACACTAAGAAAGAAATGAACTTTAATAACAAAACGTATTAGGCAAAATCACACTCCGGTGACATGATCACACTAGAAGCTCAATGTAAGGTACTAAACATATGTATATCAGTGTGGCTCCATCACAGATGGCAATACTAGCTGATACATGATGCAGTTACATAGTGTGGAAGGTTCTTCGGATGTGCAGGCAGGCAGGCAGGCAAGCAGGCAGGCAAGCAGGCAGGCAGGCAGACAGACAGAGAGAGAGATTTGTATATATCTCTGTGTGTGCGTGTACGTGTGCATGTGCATGTGCGTGTGTGTGTGTATATATATATATACATACACACACAGGATGTTATGGGAGTAGAAGTCAATAAAGATGTGGGTGGTGGGTGATGGAGGGGCCTCAAGACCTACCAAATAAACCAAACTTCTATAGTCCGATTCTCAACCATCTAAAAGTTATGAATTTTATAAGAAAATTTGGCTATACCGTGCCCTGAGCTAAGCATTTACTGATAGCAGAAAAAGTAATGGTCCATGTGGAAAGAAATTTGTACACACCAAAGGTGATTAGTGTTGTCACATTTAAAGCACATTTCAAGTCACAGAGTACAGCTTCGTGGGGTAAAAAAATCACTTTCACGTAAGTTGTGTATGGTTCTAAAAAATGCCTTTAGTTTGCAGGAGGTAATAAAATATCAATGGGTCACATAAATTATCACCCACCATTGGAAAAACTGCCCCATAATATGGCCCGTCAATTAGTAAAAACCAGTGCTTTAAATTAACAATTCTCGATGCAGTAAATATTAAAACATAACATAATGTAGAAGATTCACACAATGTAAAAACAGCTATAAGGTTAAATTAATACGTGAGTAAATAATAAAATGTAACTTTATTGTAATAAAAAATATTGCACAAGGTTTGAAATGATTAAAATGTATTTTGAATGTAATGTGTTTAATGAGTGAGGCTAAAATGATATTGTTGCATGCTGTGTTTCCGAGAGCGGGCTGGATGGGGCCCGTGTCGAAACACCTTGAGGGCTGGCCCATGACTCAAAGCCCGGGTGTCTCGTTGTGGGAATCCCGCCGAAACTACGTCATAGATACCTGTCCCAACTCCGCTTTAACACTTTGAGGGCGGCCTACGTGGCTAAAATCATGTCAGAAACATGATGTAATGGCTATTTTAGACCCCTGAAATGCGGGGAAGACCCGACTGTCTGGGCTAGTATAAAAGCACCGAATCAGCACATTTGAGGAGAGTTCGCTATTGGTAGTGCTAGAGGAAGGTACTACGCCTGTGGAGAGAGACTGGTGAAGACATCTTGGTGACGTCAAAGTCTACTGTGAGGCGGCAGGCGGCTACCTTCGGAACAGTGTTTGGCGATACAAGAGGACTGCTGCGACGGGCTGACAGGCGAAGAGGAGGTGCGCGATGGGAGTCGAACAGAAGACCTCAAGAGTGAAGACAGCGGTGCACTCGGGGTGCAGCGCAGCACATGGTGAGCCATCACCACTTCGGACTGATAAGGTTGTACATTGTCATTATTAGAAAGACTGTTGATTGGATATATGACTGAATTTTATTGTGATTTATAGTGTTTAATTAATTGATGGTAGACTTTTCTTGTGCTTTAATTGTCAAAGTTAATTAACGTGTCTGCGACACAGGAGTAATTGTGTGCATAACTAATTGTGTTGTGAGAGTTCTAGTTGATTACTGTTTTGTGTATTTTGTAGCTTTGTGAGCTATTAAATACAGTACTTAATTTAACTCTTTAATTTGTAATTATAAGACATCTATCCCAAAGAACTCATGGGAATTGCCGACATATAAAGTTTGTGCTCTCAAACTTGTAACAATATGTTATTAATAAAATTGGTAATAGCCAATTAATCCATTAAACAAAATTGATATTATCGAAACAGAAAGTTAAGATAAAAGAATTACATCACCAGACACCCTTACGTAGTTGCTGCTTCATATTCACAGCAGCCGCGGTTATGTAGAGGTTAGTGAACTCACCTCCGATCATAGAGAACTGGGTGTAATTCTTGAATAGCCTCACAAGCAGAATGTTTCTGCATGTAGAAATTGTGGCTGATACAAGAAGAAGGGTTTGGGGAGGGGGGGAGGTCTTTCGTGTACCCCTGCTTTCCGTTTCCAAAGCCGGTTCATGCTCACATTATTCACCATACTAAGGTGAGAGTGTGAGGGTATTACGGCCCTTTAACAACAAGGTATTAAGAGCAGATGAGGGCCCAGATGCGAATCGGGGACCCCTTGCATCACAGGCCGACACTTTACAGATTGTGCTACAAGGCCAGCTCCTTCATCGGCTTACAAGACATCGCTGTCAAGAGCTACACAAATTGCTCCATTACATTCCTTCCTTCCCTTTGGGTTATTGGTTTGCTGCTGTAGGTGTTGAAAAATTAAAACCTTTTTTCTGTATTTCCCCCTAAGCCAAAATCATTTTTAAGACTGATTCAGACACATCTACTGCAGCACTTAATAAATCTAAAACATTGTATCTTAAACCATACATAAGACTTTTTTTCTTAAATATGTGTTGCGATGTTGTAAACGACTTCACGTCCGTGTCCTCAGTTGTAGCGTGTAACTCAGGTCCAGACATGACGTGCTGGAGCGACCCTCACGCACCCTACTCAAGCTGTAACTGATCCCCTACACTTCTCCTATCACTAGTTACATGACAGTATTCGCTGTTTAATTCAATAATTTGTGATATAACTTTGTACAACAGACATAATTTCAAGCCAGAAAAAATTACTTTTTTTTATTTGCTGTGCATGACAACCAAACATAAAATGATACCAAAGTATCAAGTACACAATTATATCAATTCTTTTAAACAAACATTAATTGAAATGTTTGGTAAGCCTATTTGTATCATGCCCCTAAAAAGTATTTCATAACAATGTGTCCACAGAAAACATTAGTGACAATTGAGCAACCTTTACAATGGCGCAATCCTACAGAGTTTATTTGTGGGATTATCCTTTACTTTTAATACTTAGGTAAATGTGAAAAAATCAGAGTTTAATAAAAAATGTGGTGTTATGACGATTTATTAATTTAAAGACAGCCCACAAGTGTAAGGTTACATACATGCAGGCTGCATTATTACGTATGTCATTGTCATTCATACATACGCAGCTGCTGGAGTATAGGTACATACAAAATTTATTTTTGGTGCTCTTTTATTTACATTAAATTGTATTCACAAGCACAAATGGTAGGTTTCAGTGTAGCTTTACTTAAAGTACGTCTCGTTGCAGTGTAGGCCAATCACATCTATATTTCTCAGTATATATTTTACGGAATGTGTATTTTTGTGGTGTTTATTACAATGTGTTAGTACAGTGTGGTGCAATACATTGTTTTTTACATGCTGGTACGTTAATGACAATTTTGCTGACATGACAATGAGGAGCACACTGCGCGGCATTTATATATATATAAACAAAGGAATGGCAGGCTTGTGTCTGTGCAGGTATGTTACAGAGGAATTTGGTGCTCCAGATGCGTTTTGACAGACGTTCAAAAAAAAAAAAATTTAATTTTTTCATAATTCTCTTTAGGCTGATTTCTTAACCATGGGACTGTTTGTGTACAATACTGGTGCTATGATAATTGAAAAAACCAGCTGGCAGTAAAAAAAAGTGCATGTTACCCATTCTTGAAATGTTGTCACGTTTCCTATACGCAAGTCAAGAGTGTACACTACTTCATGCAAGTTACTGTGACTTATAATCTATATTTTGTCTTGCAATATTTACTATGTATTTATTTCACGTTGCAGTTATTTTGAAGTTGCGTATGTTTCATATTACAATATTTTTGAAGTTGAATATATTTAACATTACAATGTTTTTCTAAGTTTTTGTATATGTTCAGATTTTAACTTTTACTGTCATGTATTTTGTGATCGGAGAAGGTGTTGACAACACGTTAACTGACTGTAGTGAGTATGCAGCTGACTGGGTGATGGTTTGTATTACCGCAAAGTAGTAAAATACATAGAGGCTACAGTTTCGAATGGACTCATTATAATTTCTTTGCATATCATAATGCACACTAATTCAAGCTATTAGCAGTGTGAAATATTTATATATTTAAATTCTTTGCATGTATGCTATGCAGGAGTATTTTTTTTTATTATTGAAAGAAAATGTTATTTTTTCTCCTGAGGGTTGTTTTATAATTGTTAAGAAACCTTTAATAATTTTTCCCCCGAGTGTTTGTTTAGTATTATAAAAACTTTCATTATTTCCCCATCCCCATGAATCATTTACAACTTGTCTGCAAGAAAGTAAACGCAATTGCCGCAGAATAGCTCAATGAAATGTGCATATCTTCGTAATATCTATTAATTGTACAATGGGGAACAATCATGTTAACTTCTGTGGTTTGCAGAATATAGGTTTTGTTTTATAGACTGCACAACTAAATAAAAGTGACTCAGGAGTTTACCAATGTGTTATTCTTTTTTATTTAAATTATAATTTATGAAGTTTGTTCCTTATTTTATGAGAATATTTGGTCACATTTAAAATTTAAAATTTACAAAGTAGATTTCTGTGACTGTACAAAAATTCTGTAACTATTCTCATAATTTATATTTAAAGCAGAATACAATAAAAAAACTCCAAGTATTATTTTATTACTTTGCACCAACCCATTGAATAACAGTGGTATTCTCACTATTTTTTCTTTTAAAAGAGCAAAATTTTTCCAGTAAATGATTATAAAACTATTATGTTGAAACTAGTAAAACCTTGCATTTAAATAATTTAAACATATACTAATTCTGGTAGTGTTGAAATGAGAAATTAATCGGGTGTGAGTTACTTAGATTGGTGACAGCATATTGAAACCATGACTCAATTTACTGAAGTGCACTCTCCCAAGCTCCCGGTATCTCTTTGCTATCGGACAATGGCGTCACAGTGAGTACTCCCGTACCTCAGTTCATTACAGACAGCGTGAAAAGGCAGGCAGGCAAGTGAAAATGCATTCTCGCTAGTGTTCTCCCATTTTCTTTAAGGTGTTCAAGTGCGATAAAATGATAATTTGATATTTTCATGAAATGTTGTTAGTTTTGTAGACGATAATTGTGAGTACATTTTGCACTTATGAAACAATTATAGCTCTCACAGTTTTCTTACAATGGGATGTCAAAAGTCAAAAATTGTATGTTACGCTGCCATGCAAATAGTAAAAATGAACTGACTTACTTAAACAAAATCATTCACTGTGAACTTACATCCCATGAGTTATGAAAAAAACCTACAATGTAATATTTTTAATTTTAAAAAAATCACAAAATTACACAAAAAAAGGTGCAAATTCAGCAATTTTTTTAAAATACAAAAACAGTTTGCGGGATTTTTTCAAATGTTCTATTACGTAGCCCATAGTATGTTATTTCACAGTGAATTATTTCACATACGTAAGTCAATTGGTTTTCGATATTTGCATGACAGCAGAACACGCAAATTTCGACTTTGACGCACCGTTATGAGACAACTATGGAAGCTAAAATTGTTTCATAAGAGTAAACTGCACTCACAAGTATCGTTTACAAAACGAACACTATTTCATATAAACATAAAATTATGACTTTATCGTACTTCAACACCCTTTAACACTTGTTATGTTGACTGACAGATGGGGCTATTTTGGAATTAAATAGCATTAAATGCTAGAAAGACCTGTTGTTTACCAGTCATATTTTCAAATTAATTTAGTGAATAGTAATAGAGGAACGCTTATACTGTACGGAGTGTGTTGATAGATGCGCTAAGCGGCAGAGCGCAGGTCGGCTAAGGACTGAGAACATGCAAAGTTTGTGGCACTCCAGTACTCCTAGACTAGTGCACTATCTCGATGATAAGCCAGCCAAAAAGGCAAGGTTAAAGCTGGTACAGATCTCCCGACCTTTAGTCAAGTACTCCAGAATTGTGTAGGTTATATATTGCATCTATCTCAAATTCAGAACATATGGGAATAAAAGAACTGCGCTTTTACTCTTCCCTGGAACCAAAACCACTGAAATAAAATTACTTTTTTTTGTAGGAAAAGGAAAATTTAAAGGAGGTCACATTTTAATTTCATTGGCATTTGACCTAGGATTTCAAACATACACTAGGGAACTCCTTAAAACCAAATAGAAAATTTATAGTGATTGATATATTGGTAGGTTTACGACTAACCAAGACTAGTTAGTTATCTAACTATGATCAAGGACGTTCTGGACTGACTTGGACTGCCAAGGCAAAACGGGACTGCTTAGCGACAAAGCAGCACAAATGTGGAATGTAGGCACTATAGCTCCGTAAAAAATTAAGAAATAAAAATCTGCTCTGAAATAACAGACTTAAAAAAATGTCTAAACACTCACAAATGGTGGACCCAATGTCGTAGCATGAACACCGTTGAACCTCTTGAAGCCCCAAACTCCTTCGTTGCACTACTCTGCCGCACACTCGCTGAACACTCTCACAACCCAACACTATCGCTTCAACTCACACCAGTAACCCGCCGGAAAAACTCTCCTGTCTCTCCCGTAGCTCTTTTTTATACTCTTACTCTATGTATAAAAGTCTCACTGCAAATCTTTATCTCAAAGCTCCTACAACGATATCGCATCACGGTCAAGCACCATCCTGCAAAATAGAGCACGCATAGGAATACTCTAGACCATGATATCTGCTATTATTTTTCAAGTCTTTACGAAACCCAAGATAGACGTGCAGGTGGCCACTGCCACATGTTGCAAAAAGGTAAACTCTTACCCCTGCTCGCTGATTACAGCGGAGTGTAGGTGGCTGTTGCAGGGCCACAAAAGGTAACACGAGCTGTACAATGCATACAAAGGTCCCTTAGCTCTGCCGCCACTGTATCTTCTTACACTGCTCGCAAGATAGTCGCGGCTGACAGTATTATTACGTGGCTGCAGTCCATAATGAATGTTATAATATAAACATATTACAGATTATTATTTTTTTAAATATTTCAGAATTGTTTGTCAAATTTACAAATATTTTAACTAACCTTAAAAAATTTATTTAATTTAAATTAGGTTATATTGTAGTTAGTTGGAATACCTTTGTAATTAGTTATATTTTATTTAATTTGATTTGTTATGCAAGGTTAGGATACCCTTCCATTTTTTTAATGCTTTGAGGAAATTTTAATGTTTGTTTATTTGGTTGCTAAAGAAATTTTTTCAAGTATAGTTTTTGTATATGTGCTTAGCACAATAAATTCATGTTTTTTTTCTCTCTTTGGTTACAAGAATAGGGATGGACCAAGTTGTAGAGATTGTGGTAGGCAGTGAGGGCCATCGGCAAGAGGTCCCAATCAGGCGCTCAATTAGATAAATTTAGTGCTGCGCTGCCAGTTTTGCTGCCCAAGGAACATGCCGTGCCTAGCGCCATGTCTGACGCTAACCACAGTTCTTGACTGAGTCTATAAGAGTACCGTAAGCTGTCATAATTTTTTTTATAGATTCCCGGAATCCAACCAGAAATTTAAGGAATTAAATTAGTTAAATTTTAATCTACTAGTCAAGTCTGGTTATCCAGTGGTCGTTTTTCAAGAGTTTCGTGATCTGACGGCTTAAATTGCTAACTGAAGAAAACTTAAATTTGTTTTAATTTTTTTTACTAACAGTACTTTCGGAGTTAATCTATTTTGAATCATTCCCCAGTGCTGCACATACATTAAAATTAATTGGCAACAAATTTTAACTTTTAGCTACCCCTTACAATTGACTAAACAAATTTTTTTTGTAAGGAAGGGTGTAAGATATGTAACAATACATTTTTCACTGCTTTGTTTGTTCTATTCTTTAGTTAAATCTCAACTTGTATATTGCTCTGTTGTTTGGAATTCCGTTACAGAAACAGACTCTAAACGCCTTGAAAAAATTCAGATTAAAGTTTTTAAAATAATATATGAAAAGTAATACATAGATAAGACAAGTTTTATTTACAATGAAGTTCTAAATAAATATAATACGCATTAATTAAAAGAAAGAAGAGTTGTTATGGATGCATTATTTCTTTTGAAATTTTTTTTTTTTTTTTTTGCAATATTTGATTATACTGAGATCCACAAGTCATTATCCATGAAAATTCCAAATTACAGAAGTAGAAACTCTTTTATTTTCTGTTCTTCTGGTAAATATGGAAGAGTATTTGAACACTGTACTATACATGTCAACAAAATTTGTTTATCTTTTGATCCATTTAATAAAAAATTATTTTGTCTCAAAACATTGTTAGACGTAATCTGTTAGAGGTAGATCAAAGATACAAATATTTTATAATGATTTCTGTTCTGACGCAGTACGTTAATTTGTTGAAATAATTTATTTACGCTATAAACTTAATACTGTAGATGTCACTTGGTTTATTATTCCTCATGGAATTAATATGTTTATAATCACCTGTCTTGTGTTATTATGTTTTGTGTTTTTTTGTTTTGTAATGTAGTGCCTACCTGCTGTGGTCTAATAAGACTTTTTGGCAGGCACTTTATTATTTTTGTAAAAAAATTAAAACATGTATTATTATTATTATTAATTTATTTTTATTCACTCCGTAAATCTCTAACAGTGCCTTGAAAGGCTGAGACATGGAGCACGTCATCAATCTTTCATAATACAATTAAACAATAGACACACATATGGAGAGGCAATGTAAAAATAATGCAATATGCTATTAACATTACCAAATGCCATAACATCAATATGCAGGATATTTTAAACAAAATACAAAATATATTTCACATCAGTTCTTTCTTTAAGTTACAGATTTACATATTACGCCTATTTTTATTTGTGTTACATGTTCTTTCCATTTAAGTTTCTGGTCAATATGTAACCCTAGGAATTTAGTTGTGGATACAATTTGAATTTGGATGTCATTGAATTTCACACTTAATTCAGTAGCAATCTTATTCTTTGTAATGAATTGTATACAGTTTGTTTTCTCAATGTTAAGTACCAGTTTACTCATTGAAAACCATTCTAAAGCTTTGTAGTTACTTCACCACTTAATTCCTCAATTTATTTTTGTGATTTGGTTTAAAGCAATAAGCTAGTGTCATCAGCAAATAAAACTGTATTGATAGTTGGGCCAAGATAAGATGGTAGGTCATTTATGTAGATTAAGAAAACTATTGGCCCCAAAATAGAGCCTTGAGGGACACCGTTTTTAATGTATCTTGGGTTTGAAATGCAGCTATTTGTCGAATTGTTTGACACTTTGACTTTTTGAGTTCTATTGTTTAGGTATGATTTAATCAAGACATTCAACTCGCCATTTACTCAGTATGAAGCCAACTATTTAATTAAGATATCATGATTTACACAATTGAACGCTTTTCTTAAGTCACGGAAAATGCCCAATGTCTGTTCTTTGTTATTTAAAGAGTGTAATATACTAGTTGTTAGCTCATATATAGCATTTGTAGTTGATAAGCCTTTCCTGAAACCAAACTGTGATGATGGCATTATAAGTTTCTAAATGTTTAATCAATCGTACATAGATTACCTTTTCAAATACCTTAGCAAAAACTGAAATAAGTGATATGGGCCTGTAATTTTTATCTTATCTCTAATCCCCTTTTTGAATACTGGTTTGACTATTGCTACTTTCAGTCTTTCTGGAAACTCACCACTTTCTAACATTCTATTGCAGATGTTACTTGTCTGTATACTGATTAAATCTGCTGATTATTTTAAGATAACAGTTTTAATACCTTCATATCCACATGAGTTTTCGGGATTAAGAGAGTTAATAATTTGTTCTATTTCTTTGGGTGTTGTGTGTGATACTGAAATTTTTGGTACAGTTTTTGGACAGTTCCTGTTCTCATATTCAGCAGTGTTTGTCTCTTGGGCAACATCTATTATATTGTCAACAACTGAAACAAAATACTTATTAAATACATCTGCTAATTCATTTGGGTTGTTTACATCCTGATTATTTATTTTCAACATAATTTCTTTATAATTTTGTGGAGTTTCTTTACAAATTTCTTTATTGATAATATTCCATGTTGTCTTTGACATATTAGTAGATCCCTGCAATTCATTTTCAATTTCCATGCATTTAGCTCTATTGATAACATTTTGTAATATTTTACAGTATTTTTTGTAGTAATTAATGAAAGTTGGGTTGGAATTTACTCTATATTCTTTATAAAGTTCTTTTTTTCTTTTGCATGAAGTTTTAATCCCTAATGTACACCAGGACATTTTTTCTTTACTTTTAATGTTTATGTAATTAATTGAAAAATGCTCCTCATGTAACAGGATAAATGTGGAATGGAACATGTTAAACATAGAGTTTGCAGTGTGTTCTTGGGACAGAATATCCCAGTTGTGTATGTTTAGACAAGTTTATTCTTATTATGATTCAGTACGTATCGTTTCAAGTTCTACTTAAAGGAAAATTCAGCATTCGAACGGATGACAAGAAAATGGTATCACACCATTGTTAAAGCGAATTTCAGAATGGTATTGAGATCTATGAGAAAAATGTAGCTTTGCTTGTTGAACTTTTAATTGGTTTTTCACCTATGTGAGTACGTATATTAACAATCAAGCTATTTTTGAGTCATTTTCCATACAAACAGACGATAAAAATGGTTTTTCACCTGTGTGTCTACGCACGTGCTGAATCAAATTTTGTTTATAAGAAACTGTTTTCAAGCATATTGAAATTGGACTAAGCTTTCCACCAGTCCATTTGTTGATGTCTGTGATCGAACAATTTCCATGTGAAAAATTAGTGGCAGAATCAGGTTGGTTTGATAACAATTTCTTAGGCTTGTGAGTAACGAGATGCTCCAACTTTCACTTATTAGAAAATGTGGCTTTACACAGTGAACACGAATAGGGATTTGCAGCAGCCTGACTAAAATCACACTGCACTAAAGGCTGTGTTAACATTGTTTCTGATTGCAAGCTATTTCTCGTCTGTAATCCCACCAAAGATGTTGAGTCAACATCATCTTCTAAGGCATCATTGTTTTGCCACATACTGCTCTCAATGTCATTTCCCATGAAGCCAATGCAAAGTATTGTTTCTAGAGAAGAAAAATACCACTGCATTAGGTTTCGAAATACAGCAATACGAATATTAAACTTTCATAAATGAATCACACTTAAATCTTTATCTAATCTGCAGCTATATAACACTCAAATTAAATTTAGTAGTATATTACAAGATAATGAATGTTTGTGCACACAGTAAAGGAAAAGGTGTAATGTTACTGTGGACTGCTGAATTGTTCTTAATACATGAAAAGAAATTAATAGTATGTGGTCAGGTGTGATATACATAAAATCGCTCAGGTTCTGGTTGTCAAAATAGCCAAGATACACAGAGAGACACTAGAAGAAATGTCCCATCAGTCATGCTCCCAATTAAGTAATAGTATAACCATTTGGCATGACAACGCTCTTTAGGTACTGAACAGTCTTTAGGATTAAAATTTGCACTCTTTCCAAGTTGGCTATCCTCAACTGCCGGATCTTCCAATGGTGGCCAGTATGCTCAGCATGAAGAAGATGTTTATACAGGACTAAGACAAGATTATACTTCCAAAATGTGTAGATACTTGTTAATTATAAGGTTCAAAGGTGAGACTTTTTATGTCACAATTTTAAACTCCTGTATCAATATTTATCGCCAATGGAAACAAATGCTTTGCTTCAACAAATAAGTTAAATGTAATATTTATGGTCACAGAGTTATATAAAATATAGTCCTTTGAATATAAAGAATTCCATTTCATGACAGTTCTGAAGACTATCATAGTATAAATTTCTACAACAAAATACTTTTAATTTGATAAACTAAACACAGTCAGAGAGGCAGCTGGTTTTGTTATGCAAAAATCACCTGAGAAAGAAGAGAAAACATTTCCTGGAAACAGCTAAAAAACAAATGCCAACACAACTGTCAATAAGAGGAACTCATATTAAACAGACTATATATGTGTTTATAGCTATTTAGCTGATTTGTACAGGCCATCACGTTTGTTTGGTTTACTTTACAGCATCGACTGTATTCATAAGAGTTTTGAAACTCGAACACTAGTTGGCAAGTACTGTTGGTGTACGTTTGTGTTAGTGTAGGGTGAAGTTCTGTTGGTTTGACTTGTACACATGCACAGATAACAAGCGGGGGCCAGACCAGTGACTGGCTAGAAGGAATTGGTACAGTTAGATTGCATTGTAGCCAGTTTCCCCTTCTTCTGGTGAAGAAAGTATTGTGACATTGAAGAAGCTGTTCATGCCGCAGGGCTGCACACACAAAAATTTAATTTTTATTTTGTTAATTATTGTGCAGATCTGTGTAGATAGCTGCCAGGCACTAGTGCTGACCAAGATTATGTACAATGTCAAAAATGTAAGCATTAACAATAAACCCAAATTTATTGGAAAAATAATTGTTTTGGATTGTATGGAAGAATTATCATCAGGGATGGGAATTCTTGCGAATTCAATGACCTGCATGTTAGAATCCATTCTCCTATGCATATTCACGTCACAACAATTTGTCCACTAGCTCTTACTCAGTGGAACAGCAGCGAATGGATGAATAGATGGGGCTTGAGTACGCATAGGAGAGTCAGTTCCAACATACAGGTAAATGAATCCGCAAAATTTGCCCATCTCTAATTATAATTACCTATAATACTGAGTGGAAACTCTACAAGAATGATGAAAATAAACTACACTAAGCGTACACGATACTGTACTCTTTTTATAAAAGGAAAAAAGAGAAGATGAGAGAACTTTACATAATTGGTTACAGTAGTCAATCAATGTTCAAATGTCCATAACTAAACAACATTCAAAATAATGTACATGTTTTAATTTAATTATAACTGTCTTTCAAATATGAATACTATCCTTATCAACAAAACTAGAAATGGAAGAAAGGTGAACAAATTGATTTTGGTAAGCAATTAACAAATTTTTCAGTACTTATGGTGAATTATAAGAGACGAGTAAGGATATGAGCCAAAACAATAAAAAAAAAAAAAGAGAGGAGGAAATGGCAGGTCCCAGAGAAAACCCATAGACCAAATTGCAGTGCATGACACAATTCCCATATTTGAAAATACGGGTTGAAATGCTTAGGATCACCTTGGTGAAAGGTTAATGCTCTAACAACAGCACTAACTGTGCCCATAAGGGAGAAGAGAAAATAATGAAATTACAGTACAAAACTTTAGAAAAATACATACATAAACAACCACACACATTGTGACACAATGTAATTGTGAGAAAAACACAAATAAAAAAAATTTGTGACATCTAACAGTTGTTAAATTGTTATTCTACATTAACACTACTTAAGATGATATGAGAATGTTCTCCAAATATCTACGCTACAACAAAACTGTTAATACTGTGTAGTGTAACATTAACGCAAAACTTAACTATCTACAACCACATCTATTGTCATATGAAGAGAGGAAAAGGTTAATACCACATCAATTAACACTGCAAAAATTGGTGTGGCAAATAAGAAAAATAAATATGCAAGACTCACACAAATAGGAAATTGTTAAAACCTGATACAAAAGTAAGAACATTAAAACTACAGCAAAGCATTAAGCAATACATAAGATTAACACACACTTACTTTTCAAGAAATCTGTTTAACTCTGCAAACAATGTAGAAGTGGTAGTGTTCCAATAAGCAGGAAAAAAAAACAAAATAATTGCACCACAGAACACTTGTAATATAACACAGTGTATACCACCACTATTAAGATGAACACCTATTTCAGGAATTTTAAACTTGACCCCTACTCATCTTCTAGCTAAACACATTGAATTTATCCTTACTTCCCGAGGCTTGGATTTTATTTTTGCAATACAATCATCAGTCACAAAAATAAACAATGAGGCAGAACATATCATTCAGAAATTGTATCTTTCGTAACATTCTTTTCCATCTGGCTTTTAATTCATCACCAGACTACACAGAAAAATAAATAATACGCCAGTTCATTTATAAAACCAATCTACTTTGTAGCCGCCATTAAAATGATTTGCTAACTAAAAACTTATTAAATGTGAGTGAAGTTGAGAATAAATTGGTTCAGATGAATTGTACCAAATTCAGTATCTGCAAAACATCCCCTACAAGCATAACTAGTACTGATATTTTCTTTCTAACTGTGTATTCTCATTCTACGAAAACACAGATAAAAATTAGCTGCACATAGCAATGGATGCAAACACATTATGGAAAGAAAACTCATTTAATGTTGTATGGGCTACTTAATTAATAAAGTATTTTATTTCATTCAGTACAAACTTGTATTGAATTAAAAAAAAAATTAATATAGGACGATTTCCAAGGGTCATTTATGACCCTGTGTTTATTCTTGCAACATAAAACATTTCGGCACAAATAACGAAGTTGGCACAGGAAAATAAGGAATACTATTTAGTATGACATTCTAAAAGATGAGTAGAGCCAAATTAAAGGTTTAAGAATAACTTAGCTCCCATCCGGTAACACCAAACCATTAAGCCAAACACCTCATCCATAGTTAATAAGGAACTTTAAAAGAAAATAAATATAAATGTATATCTTAAAATGACTTCCTGCAATTACGTTTTGTAAAGGTTAATCTTTTGTAAATTTACATTACTAGTGAGCCTATATTGCACATTATCTATATAAATAAAAATCTATGTTTATCATCTATGCATTCGTAAACCAGTAATCAGATCGTGAAGAAACTTTGGTAGGGTGTTCTGAGCGCCCGCGAGGGTTTCTGTCGCAAAATATCTATATCTACAGAGTGTTACGAAATGGTACGGCCAAACTTTCAGGAAACATTCCACACACACAAAACAAGAAAATATGTGATATGGAAATATGTCCAGAAATGCTTAGTTACCATGGTAAAGCTCAATTCCTTACATCTCGTTAAATGTCTTCGTAGATAACACTTCGTACAGAAAATGTCCCAAATACCCAATGGGTTGGTTCTTTACAATGTACTTTACTGCCTAGGTTCACCGCCACGTGGGCCACTTGACGGAAGGTAATCTGGACTACATTGCTTGTGTTGACACGCCACGCATTGCTGTACAGTTGTAGCATTAAACACATAGCATCACTCGCTTAGTGTTCATCATGTACTTGTTTTGCAGGCAGTGAAATATTTACAAGTGCGGAGTTAGAAGATGCCCATTCGATGTACGGATTAGCCGTGGTGCAGTACGTTTATATTAAGACAGATTTCCACAACGAAGGTGCCCCGACAGGAAGACGTTTGAAGCAATTGATCGGCGTCTTAGGAACCATGGAACATTCCAGCCTATCACTCGCGACTGGGGACGACGAGGACACCTGCAGTGGAAGAGGCCATTCTTCATGCAGTGGATGACAACCCTCCTGTCAGCGT
This sequence comes from Medauroidea extradentata, assembly GCA_003012365.1. Lineage (NCBI taxonomy): Eukaryota > Metazoa > Arthropoda > Insecta > Phasmatodea > Phasmatidae > Medauroidea > Medauroidea extradentata. Next base: position 37,470 of record PNEQ01046671.1, on the reverse strand, counting down.
CAGAGAAGTTGCTGCTACACAAGGTAACGTTGACCAAGTAACTTCATGGAGAGTGCTAAATAAGAACCTGCTGTATCCTTACCATGTGCAGCGTGTGAAGGCACTAATGGCAGCTGATTGGTCTCAACGAGTACACTTTTGTGAATGGTACATTCAACAATGTTTCGATCCTCATTTTAGAACCAATGTGCTATTTATGGATGATCCTTCATTTCAACGACATCAGATTGTAAATTTTCACAATCAACATATATGGACTTACGAGAATCCTAACACGATTGTGGAATCACGTCATCAACACAGATTTTCTGTGAACGTTTGGGCCGGGATTGTTGACGTCTTGATTGGGCCTCATGTACTTCCCCTAGGCTCAACGGAGCACGTTATCATGATTTCTTACTGAATACTCTACCTGTGCTGCTAGAACATGTGCCTTTACACGTACGACTCAACATGTATTTCATGCACGATGGAGCCCCTGCACATTTAAGTTGCATTGTTCGTACACTGCTCACTAACAGATTCGGTGACCGATGGATTGGTAGAGGTGGACCAATTCCTTGGCCTCCACACTCTCCCGACCTCAACCCTCTGGACTTTTATTTATGGAGGCATTTAAAAGCTCTTGTCTACGCAACCCCGGTACCAGATGCAGAGTTTTTGCGCCCGTATCATGGAAGGCTGTGATACAATACGCCATACTCCAGGGATACATCAACGCATTAGGGATTCCATGCGGCGGAGGGTAGACGCATGTATCCTCGCTCACGGAAGTTATTTTGAACATTTCATTTAAGAACGTGTGTTACGTAATGCTGGTACTGTCTGTTTCTGTCTGCTCCCAGTCCATCATTTCATGTGAGTTGAAGAGACGCAATGCAGTCCAGATTACCTTCCGTCACATTGCCCACCCGGCGGTGAACCTAGGAAGTAAAGTACATTGTAAAGAACCAATCCATTGGGTATTTGGGACATTTTCTGTACGAAGTGTTATCTACGAAGACATTTAACGAGATGTAAGGAATTGAGCTCTACCATGGTAACTAAGCGTTTCCTGATTTTCTTTCTTTGTGTGTGTGGACTGTTTCCTGAAAGTTTGGCCATACCTTTTTGTAACGACCTGTATACAAATATAAAAATTTTTTGTTTTTACAGAATGTACAACCAAACACTTTTTTACTTTACGTGACATTGCAACGCAAGCTGGATGAAGCTAGTATTTCATAATGTTCTGACTAGCAATTTATCACCACACCCTTAACACTGTTTGGAGTTATGTTTAAAGAGTGCACACAAGATTTACACTAATGAATCTACACCAACATGCTTCATGCGAAGAACTTATGTTTTGCAGAAATAAAGGCACATTTACACATACCTGTTAGCTACTTCCGGTGCACTTCTCGTGTATCCGATGGCAGTGACAAACCACACGATTTCACACACGACTGTTTCAAATATCATCACCACATAAAAACATTTTCAGCGGATAGAGATCAAAATGGCCCGACGAATTGAAAAGATTTTTTGGCGTTTATTAAACAAACTGTGATAGAAACATTCCACGGAACACTGAATTCACTGTTTCGTGGTAACAAATTCCAAGGAATACACTAAATGGCTCTACATTTGTATTTTAAAAGATGATCAACAGAAATTTTTGTTTTAAAATACAAAAAATTATCTTTCAATAACCGTATGAGAATTAAATTTTTGTATTTCTCAATACATAATGGCATTTGTATTAACAGATGTTTGCAAGAACTATAAAAAGTTCCTGAACATTATTTCAGGCTAGTTTTTCTTAAAATTCAAGCATTCTTATGACCACCATGATTTATTATTACCAACAGATTTCATATTAATTTTTTTTACATATTAGTCAAAGAAAAATTTTATGCAAGCACAAAAATAAGTTGCATTTAATTTCTCATTTCTCACCTTATCCTAAGAGTAGTGGTAAGTAATGTTTGTACTAATAAAGTTTGTAATATTCAAGTTTCGCTGCAAATCTGAAATATCAAATTTTTCTTAAGAGAGAAATTATTATTCTTTCTTAAAATATGAAAATACTAAATTCATATTCTATACAACTTTTTCCTTGTAATGCCGCACTTAAATCCCAGAAACAGCTTGGACTCATAATTAACAGGCCTTCTGCTAATGGTTGCAATATCAAAAATATTAACTTACTACACATTATAAATGTGGGCATTTACTTTAACACAAACTTTTTCTGTGGAATCTATACAGCATTTTACAATAGAATACTTTTTAATGACAAAAAAATTAGAAGACAATACTTTTGCCACAAGAGAGGTACACAACTTAACAGTTACACACATTATGATGTATCTGTTCAATAATGTTGTTTGTGGATGATTCAATTAAGAGTGCACTAAATATGTATTCAGGGGATTGAAAAGATAATGGAAACAAGTCGTCAGAGCATAAAAAATTCCACTAAACAATTCTAGATACGTAGCATAAGAAAATAAATTGCCAAAAAATATATTATGTGCCACACAAAGATGTGTCAGAATGTATACAAATTAAAATAAATTAATTCATTTTCATAAAACTCGCATTAATTCAACAGCAGGTTCATGCCAATAACTGTACTATAAAACTAACAAAATAATCTAAAATCAAACTGTGGAAAAAAGAAAAAAATGTATACTAACAGTAATAAATTGGTAAAAATATTGGAAAACAATTTGAAAATTGCTGAAAAGTCTCGCAGAAAATTTATTTTCAACAACATTAAGTGTAAATTCTATATATCTTTACATGATATACAGAAATAAAAAATAACATTGTACAGCAGGTATTAGCAAAATAAACACAATATGTTTAAGAAAAATATGAAATATTTCTTAAGTAAAAGCTGGAAAGAAATAATTTTAATGAACAAATTATTTAAATTACTCTTAGAAATTTTGGCTTGTGACTTTTCACTAAACTTTACTGATTAAACTACAATTGTAAATTTATTTGGCCAAATATTTTTCAACTGCGTACACTCTGGAATTACACAGCTTAACATTAATATACACCATACACATTTCACATGCTCTTTTATAGAAATCAATTACAAAAATAACTATGTAGTAAAAACATGAATTATAGTGAACTATTAACACTTTTATAAAATTACCATAAAAATACATATGTACATACCCCTGATTTCTTCAGATTCATCAAGAACAAAGCTTTTGGTGTTACTGTTCACATCTTCAATAACGTCCACTTGTGAAGATCTCTCAGTCACAACGCGATTACGAAGCTTATAAATGTTTCCATCAGTATTTGATTTACAATCCACGAACTTGGAATCCACTTCATTTATGTCATCAATCAACTGAAACATTAGAATCAAAAGCCATTTCTATAAAATTCACTCCTTATTGAGAACAGGGCAGGCTTTTAAAGTTTGGCACACCTAGGCACATTTTGTGTAGGACCCTTCAACCTCCTAAGAAAATAAAATCATAATCTTTGAAGATGGGGACATCGTGCACGTGCTTTTCAACTTTTGAAGACTCTCGCAATGGCACAGACCACCCGCGTAAGAGGAAGTGAAATCGCAGGGTCAGAGATTCCTCCACTACCTGCTGCCTGGCTGTCATTTAAAACACTCTGCGATATTGACTGTTGAGGTTGTAAAATTGATACTTAATTAGAATGATATTGAGCATTTTCCCACCAGGAACACATGGAAAATAAGGATGGCTGCTTATCGTGGCAATGCCATTTCGTCCTCCTCTTCCTTGCTATGTGCTCACGACCACTCTAGCGACGTACACACGCTGATAATCAAGCTGCTGGAAGGCGGGAAGGGTCAAACAATCATCGGCACATTCTATTTTTGCTGAAAAATACTGAGATCACTGAAAGGCTGTCAGTGTTCGTCAGCATCAACGGAACCATATCAGTAATTTGTCTTCTTCAATGACATATTTTCGGACCGACTGGCAGAGATGGACCTGTACATAACCTTGTCTGCTACGACCTAAATCTAACCTTCAGTTTATTAGTTCTTGCATCAATGTTTTGAACACCTTAAAATCTGCATTAAATCGTAGTGGAGAAAATATTGAATAATCAACTGGTAACAAACATTAAACATACTGTATGTATAGTGTTAAACCTTTTGGGATTTGAAAATCAACATTGTACAAGCACACAGACGTGGAACGTATTTAAGAATCGAACATTTATTTCAGTAAAAGGTTCCTGAAGATAATTTATATTTTTCTCTGTGAGCAGTAATACTCACTCTCCACACCAAATTTTTAGCTTCCAATCAATTGGTTTATAAACTGTTTGTTTACGCTTAGCTAAATCACGTAAACATTCAATTAATGTTTTATGTTAATTTTTCATCATCAACTAAACATACTGTGATAATAGAATCATGAACTAAATTTCTATAAAAATAATCTTGTGCGAACATCTGCTTTTACTGGCACTGCATGTCCTCTGGAGCTGCAGTTAAACTAAGTGGTTATCAGTAGTCTTTGTAGCCTGGCTGATTACGGAGCTATAGCTGACGTTACTAAGAATAGTATCAAGTACTTTTCAGCAGATTCGGTACGTGCCACATATCTCAATCATTCCAAAACCACAATTGACAAAGGTTTTAAAAAGTAAAGTAGTTATCTGTCAATGATTTTCACCAACGTGTTTACAACTGTATAATAGAAATCACTAAGTGCAAAGCAATTAAGATTTTAAATTAATACGATCCATTTACTACTTTACTAGGTGGTTAATTAAATTTTATAATTACTTGGAATAAGGGAATAATTTCCTTATCTGTGAGTGCAGCTCAATTTTATTTACATACTAGCATATGATCCTTCATCTGCTTCTTACATTTTTCCAACCATAAATAATATATTTATTATTAATTATAACTTCATAAGACTAACTGATACCACTGTTATGTACATCCTATTTATTTTTTAAATTTCAATAAAAATAAAAAGTGGACAGCCTCAAAACCAACACATGCCTTTATTCCAGAACAGACTGAACCATAAATATCCTAGTTGGAAAACTGGAATGCATGTTGACCGTAATCAAATATATAAATTTAATTACCTTCGGTCCAGTAAATTTTGAACTTTTTGAATTATTCAAAATAAATGTAAATAAATATATATTAAACTGCCAGTAGCCAAAAATTGTACAATGTGTACATAACAAAATTTCAGGTAAAATTACATATGCTTATAAGTAACTATAACCAAGCCTTAGAAATCCTAACAGGCTGACATTCTTTGTATTTAATAGTTATATGCACTGTATATGAATTATTAAATTTAATTGTTGGTTTTTTACTCTTGAATGACATACTCTTACATACATTAACAATAAATTTAAGATAAATAAACCTCAAGTAAAACACAAACACAATAAAACATTATTGGTAATGCAAATTTTGTAGTAAGTGTTATGAGAAATCACAGTAGAAAATAATATAATTCTAATATATTTGTTTATCATCACTGTGGGGCAAGAACTGAAGTGAAAAAAAGTCAGCTACAAAATTTAATCTACTATTAAAAATACTTTGAATATTTTTGTATCTGTGAATGGTATACTGTTTATTAAATTATTTTGTGACATTCCACCTTTTAACTAAGGTCATATTTTTGAATCCATATTTTATATACACATTTCGTGGTACCGTATTTCTTACGTAGGCTATATTTGAACTTACCGTGTATGTCAGTTTTTTTTTTTTTTCAAGACACTATTGTCTGTCATTTCATCACTATGTTTTATAAATTTATTATACTTTTAGAATAATTTTGGGCACTGCGGACCTCAGTTTACGAAAGAACTATTTTAAGCTTGATTAAAATATTTTCATCAATATAATTTGTTCAGAAATAATTTCTTCTGAAGCATATCACACTTCTTTGTTTTTAAAAGTAAATGTAAACAAACCCAGGTCTAGTTTACTTTCGAAATGTAGGCTATTGAACCACAATTTAAAAATTAAATAATGTACAATGATTACACATAGTAACTAAAAACCTACTGGCGTGGTGTAAACTACAGAAAGTATCGCAAATATAATGTTGTGGACTTGTATTACTTTTGTTTCACTTGATTCTCTTTTGTTCTCATTATTTAGGCCTTCATCTCTGTGTATGTATTGAAGAAGGAATTGAAAGTTTCAACTTTTACAATGGCATGTCCCGATTGCAAGATCAGAACTTTAAATGAAATGAGAGAACTGTAACTGCATTTTAAAAAACTAAAGATGTTGCATAAATCCACCACACCATCATTTAATCCAATATAAAAAATTCAGACAATCAAAATTTTGCTGAGAGCCTGTTACAAGAATCATTTGTCATTTCAGCACTTAAGACCTAAAGTAATTGTTACTTAGTTTATCATTTATTGGCTTACAGACATTGGATGACTTGAGGTACACGCCCTCTGACATCACACCACAGGGGGGGGGGGGAGTATTGTGTGGAACAAAGCTTGTTTACAAACGTACTGATTTGTTAGTTGGTGATGACAGATACCAATAATTTTGAAGGTTTGCATTCAAGTGTAAAAAAATATTAGTATCATTTCATGGTTAAGATACGCAAATGCACAAGATCAATGTTTACCTGTGTTAATTTTCTATTTCAAGTCACCTTACATTTTAATTTTAATTCTTTTGTGCGTGTGCTTATGGCCTGGATTTCCTCAAGTGTTTATTTAGTGTGTTTCATTGCTTTCATTCGGTATGTTTTATTGTCCTGTTCATTTGTATATTTTTCCACTTTGTTGCTGTTTTGCGTGGCTGTTTTTGAGCAGGAATTTTTGGCGATTTTAAACACTTGGGTATTATTATATTGCTTTCATTTCTTTAATTATAGTTCTTACCGAAGCACACCAGCACAGTTCTCTGCTGGGCTTCCTTGCAAAACAATCCTGGACTGCACCATACTTTTTGCGAACAGTACAGCGAACTTTTCCTATGTTATGTTGCACTACTACCCATCTGACCAGTCTTTACCTATGAGAAGTGAGTGAGTGCGCTGTGATATGTTGACAACGACTTGTTGGTATGGTAGGGGAGTAACGCGGGGGGTAACGGAATGGCATGTAGTACAATAAGTGCACAAGCACAATAGGCTGCCTTTTTCTGCTTTCACACACTCTCTGGCAATATTACGCACAGTCTTTTCACTTACACCTACTGCTTTCGCCGCCCTCTCAACTGCTTTGTCTAACGGGATAGTCAAACCACTTTTCTTTTCTTCTTTACAAAATTGTAAAACATTGTAAATAATCTTTTACTTTGTGACCGGTACACTTCATATGATTTCCTTCAAGGTGTTGCCAGTCTTTACATATGCTCCAATGAAATGTCTGTTCAGCTTTAGTTCTGCTATCTTACAATGCCACTGATAATGAAATTTTCACTTAAAATGTGGGATCAATGTAATCACAGCAATCGTTGCCACACATGCGGGCGCAACAATCCGATACCATACATAGGTGGCAGTGTGTGGTTGTGCAGACTATACACTGCTACCTGTCGGACACAATTGCGTCATACCAACACTGTAGTTCCTCTACCTGCTGCCAGCGATAACTCATCAGACGGGTAATACACCAGCACTTGATTTGTAACTCTGACTTGTAGAAAAATGTATTCCTTTCCCTCTCCTCCCAACATACGTTCAAACAGAAGAATTATACTGCTCAACAGCCCTGTTGTCCATGTGGTATATCAAACTCACAGTATTTCTTGCTACGTGTTTGGCTGCAAACATAACACTCTCAAAAAGTCCAGTACTTATAAGCCAATCGTGACGTCTTTTTCTTCTTCCTTAGTTCCATCACCCGTTCTCTGCAGTTTGTGTGATTTCCAAAAACTTTATATCGCCTATTCAAGATATCCTTCCCTAGCACAGAAAGGCAAAGCTCAATGTCATCTGTCATAGTTTCCTTCATGTTATACCGCAGCTTTCTACATTGCCATTGAAAGCCGCAAAATTGAATTCCCAATTAACTTTCAAAGAACAATGGAGTAAAGCCCAAATTCACTTATGGCTGCAATGACTCTCAACTTGTTGCAATAATTTCTCATAAGGTGATTAGTACACTTGAATTTTTCTACCATCAGTGATTTAGAAGGTTGTGCATCAAGGATGCATTTCTGTGGCTTGGTACTAAAAAAGACCAATTTCATATATGAAATGTGTATGTGTGTGCATGCACGTGTGTGTGTATACCTACAGGATGAGTTCGAATTACACCAACAAATTCCAGCAGGTGATTTCTTGATAAAAATTAAACAGGAAATATATAAGACACTTTGTCCGTAACAGTAATGGTGGGAGTAATTTGCCTCATTGAAAATCAAATTTTTAAATTTTTAAATTTCTCCTCAAACCGATGACTGATCAATGTAAACTGACAAAACTCGTGATATTACTTCACGACAATGTAGCCAACAAACCAACATTAAACACCAGTTGATACGTTCCATAAATATATGTTCAAAACTTGGAACAGGCAAAAACACTACTTAGTGATTCTTTCACAGTTACAGTGTCAGTGTGTCTTCCCAACACCTCCAAATAAATTCAGTGACTTTTTCAGTGACCTATAGGGACATAAAAAAAATTCTTGTTACTTATGTATTTATGACTAGTAATCACTTATATTGTCATCACAGTTGCAAAATGCAATTATTTACAAGAACTATAAAAACAATGATTATACATATATATTTTCTTAGTATTTTAGAACGCTCTCAATTTCGAGCAGTTCTTCCATTTTTCTTCCAGCAGTTTCTCTTTTTTTAACTCTAACATCTTGATATTGTGTGCTGCTCTCTTCAACAATAAGGTAGCGATTTTACGAATATACACTCGGGAACCGTCAAAAAATTGCAAATAAGTTAAAGCTGTTAAAAAATGTGACGGCGCACACTGGAGAGCAACTACATTACACTTTGTCTACCCTCATTTCTTTATAACAAGGCAAAAGCTTACTCTTCGTAGATAACAAGGCCGTGATAGCTAGAGTTACTTGCTTGTCTTACCACCAGCAGATGACAGCTAGAGTTACAGGATTGTTTCACGGCCAGCAAATGACACCCCCCCTTCCACAACCCGCATTATACTTTCTCAGCGTGGGAAACAAACAACTTACAACGCCTTTCCCATAAACTGTCAATATCCTTACCCCCTTAGCGAAAAAATGCCGAGCAGACATCCAACCTGTAACCCTCCCCTTCTCACAGCTATTATCAGCTCACTTTCACGCGTATGCTAACACCGGTAAAGATAATCTCTCTTACTGTGCACACAACAGGATTTTTCGTACCTCGCCTCTACCCACATCCAACCATTGAAACTGAAAAATAACCACATGTTTTGTATGTTATTTTTAGAGTTTTGGCAGTTTTTAGTTTATTAATAAATTTTCCTGGTTAAGTGAGTTGCACCGTCTCCTCGCCCTTTTCGACGGTGGCGCGCAGCCGTGCTTTATGAGAACTATGATGACGACTGCTCCATGTCGTTACTGGCTCGGCTCGCGTGTTTTTTCTTTTCTTCTCCGTGATTACATGTGTTCTTTGGTTTTTCCCTCTCCTCTTCCCTGCATGTGCTCGCTGTTAAACCTTGGCCACGTTTAGCGATGTGTGTAGGTGTGGGCACTTCACTGCCTTTTCTGCTGTCTTCACGGCAAGGCGGCTGCAGTCATGAATCTAACTTAATTGTTTCAATTCTCGTTTTTTAATATAAATTAAGATTTATCTAAGGTTTCGGACGCTGCCTGGTAAAAATTTTCATGTTAGTGTTTGTGACGTATTTCACATTTGCCTTTCTTTAGATTTTGATGATTTAAATTTGAAGCAGGGTCTTTGCCTTTTCGCTCACTAGACATGTTTGTCTTTTGATAGTTGTAAATTGAAAATTGGAGCCCGTGGATGAGACGATACTAGCCATAAGGGATAAGGAAATCCATTGCTTAAACTGTTAAATGTTTTAGAGATTTAATAATGAACCTTTCTGTCACTCGACGTTTGCAATTATCTCAGTATTAGAAACTTTTCTTACGTGTTATGCTGATGCATTTTGATGCTGTAGCCTTTGTACTTTGTACACGGTAGAGTTGGTGGTCAAATTGGTATTTTAATTGGTATCATCGAAGCAATGTACTGCTTGAGATTGTTCGTCAATAGTGTAATTATATTTTGGATTGTTTTATATCTAACATAATCCTATATTTGTGTATGTAAATATATGATCCATTGTGAAGGATTATTTATAAATCACATAGCAATGTCATACACCCACATTTTGCTTGTAATATAGTATGTATGGGATCCATACTTGTTCGTTACGACGTTTACTTATATATGTACACATATTGGTGGTGTCTTGAGAAGTAATACTCTTGACCTTCATGCTTACCAATAGTTACGTCTTTGCAAATTGTTTTAGCATTGAATATTTTTTCTCAATTTTCCCTTTTGATATAGGACATATGTAAAAAATAAAATAACATTAACGAAAAACAAGTGACATGTACACATGTTCTTATATGGAATGAATAAATGTTTAGGATGTATCAAAATCAGGCTTTCTGCATAGTGATCTTTGAAAAATATAGAACATGTTTTATTATCAATTGTGATTACTGCCTTAAATGCAACTCAACCTTGCAGTTGTAGACATTCAATATATTTGTTGTTACACTGTTAGACAAATAGTGAAACCACACAATCAGTGTATGAATTGTATGTTGATCTCAGTGTATAGAAATGTGAGATCAATGACACATAATGAAAGGTTTTGAATGTTTCATTTTCTTAGAATTTTTATATATTGTATACACTCCTTGTTTGTCCCCCGCAATTGCGGGCTTTATGTACAAGGAACAAACTGTGCTGCAACTCTGCTTTGGGTATAATCTCTGCCTTTGTGATTTTGGTTTCACAATGTCAATGGCGGTACGAGTGTCTCATCTGTATTCATTGCCGAAGGAAGATCTGTTGCTTTTTTTGGATGACAGTAATGTCAGCTATACGGAGGCGGCGACCGTTGCTGTATTTCGCAAGATTGCCGTAAAATACATACGTGCGTCTGGGGCGTTGTCTGACCCGGGTGTGGACGGCGCTGGAGTGGTCCCGGTGAGCGTTGATTCATTCAACAGTAAATTATTGATCCAGTCTACTTACTCACTTCCTCAGTTATCACACACTGAACCTACACACGTGCTAGACTTTCTTGTAGCTGCCAGTAAAGTGGCAGATTTAAAGTTAGCGTCTGATCAACATTTATTACGGGCATTAGCTATTAAATGTAGCGGGCAATAGCTGTTAAATGTAGCGGGCATTAGCTATTAAATGTAGCTGGCATTTTTTGCCTTTAATTACTGAAATTATAAATGATAAATCAGGAAATTTTGAAAAATAAAGTTTTGGCCTTTGCATTCCCGTCGCGGGTGCTTCGGCACTGTCAAAACACACAGTTCTCTCAGTGATTTGGGCACGTCAGTTAAAAATACACAACTGTCTAATGTGGGGAGAAAATTTTTCAGTAAGTATTTCCACTAATTCCTCCTCAGTAGAATTCATATTTTAGGCCCGTTCGTAACTCACTATGGAATCTATGAAGAGGGTAGAGGTGGTTTGTCTCATATTGACATTTCAACTATATCAAAGCCATCACGTGTTGTTGGCATCGAGGTAGAAAAACGTAGGTGTGCCAACTGTGCTGAACATGGACACGTTCGTAGTAATTGTAAACACCCACCTGTACCCTTACCTACATGACGTTGCTTTCGTTGTTGTCAGATAGGCCACTTGAGTGCTAAATGTCCAAGAAACGAGTACGGGTTGGAAATAAGTGTGGCATTTCCAGCCTTCCTGTTAAAAATTCACCTAATATGTGTGCTAGCATTATCAAGACCACCTTTTACAAACGCAATGTTGACGCTATCATTGACACGGAAGAGACTCGTATGGTTAGCTCCAAATTCATTGAGTCCTTGCCTGAACATAAAATTCATTTTCAAACGTCACGTTGTTTACAGGTATGTCTGGCCAATGGTCAGATTGTACACTTAGACCGTTGTGTTGTTCTTCACTTTACAATTCGTAGGTTTTCTTGGACTTATCCCTTTTGGGTGTTTAATAATACGAGGCGGTTTTGGGTTTGGAATTTTTAGGTGCCCTTGGAGCTGTACTCTGGCAAAAAACAGTGGATGGCATTGTGCCGGTGGCTTTTGCTAGTCGTGCGCTTTCGGAGAGTAAGAGAAACTTGAGCACATACGAAAAAGAAACCTTGGCGTGCCTTATGGTCTAGAAAAGTTTGCATCATACATCGAACACAATGAATGTGATTTATACACAGACAACCAAGCCCTTAGTTGGGTGTTAAATCACCCTACCCTGTTAGGAAAATTAGGTAGCTGGGTATTTTGAAGCATGAACGATGTTTTCTTACATTTCTTAGACTTTCAGAGAAATATTCTCACACAAATATATTGTTGCGTGCCATGTTCCTGGAGGCCAGTGGTCGGCGGCTGTTTCGTAACACCTTGAGGGCTGGCCGATGATTCAAAGCCCGGGTGGCTCATAGTGGGAATCCCGCCGAACCTACGTCATAGATACCTGTCCCAACTGCATCTTAACCCTTCGAGGGCGGCAGACGTGACTGCAAGCAGGTCCGAAACATGATGAAATATCTATTTTTATACCCCTGTAATGCGGGGAATAACCGACTGTCTGGGCTAGTATAAAAGCACAGAATCGGCACATTTGAGAGGAGTTCGCTATTGGAAGTGCTAGAGGAAGGTGCTACGCCTGTGGAGAGAGACTGGTGAAGACATCTTGGTGACGTCAAAGTCTACTGTGAGGCGGAAGACGGCCACCTGCGGAGCAGTGTTGGCGATACAAGAGGACTGCTGCGGCGGGCTGACAGGCGAAGAGGAGGTGCGCGACGGGACTCGAACAGAAGACCTCAAGAGTGAAGACAGCGGTGCACTCGGGGTGCTGCGCAGCACATGGTGAGCCATCACCACTTCGGACTGATAAGGTTGTACATTGTCATTGTTAGAAATACTGTTTATTGGATATATGACTGAATTTTATTGTGATTTATAGTGTTTA